>JAPZVO010000023.1:636323-752970 GCA_029962745.1 Echinometra lucunter | reverse complement strand
GTGATGACGATGGTGATGGTGATGATGATGATGTTGAATGATGATGATTATGATGATGATTGAAAATTTTTTTTTACCAGGTATCTTGAAGTTTTGTGTGTATAGTGAAAGAAAATGTAAGATTTTGTCAGATATTAGCTTGCCTAAGGGAATTATAATGCTGATGTTTTTATTGGAACAAGTCTAATGTAATACATTTCTGAAAATGTGATTATAAAGATACACTCTTACAAGCACTAACATGAGTACAAACATTTGGGACTATGTATAAATATGGTGACATAATATCAGTAATGATGTTCTTAATTCTTATAATATTTTTCGCATATAACAGCATTCAAGGACAAACCAGAATAACAGTCTGATCATAGCTATGTTACATAACTATCCTTGATAGGCAAAAGTGTATTTTGTGAACACAATAGATACATGTACCATACCCTTTCTCAGCCACAGATCAAGGATTTACAAATAGAGGGGACACAAATGGTAAATTTGAAAAGAGACAGGGTGCAGACGAAATCATATAGCTATATTAACATGTATGTTCACTGTGATTCTCAAAAAATAGAGGGGGCACGTGCCTCTTGCACCCCCACCTGGATCCAACTGGATCCGCCACTGCCCTTTCTCTCAGCAACAAATACTGGTAGTTTTGATTTGATAATAACTTCTCATTTGTCAGTCCAGTTTCCACTATTTGGAAATTATATTCAGTTGTGAACTATGTAGTCACCATAGACTGGAAATTAAATACATCTAGGTACAGATGGGAATAAACCTAAAGGGGTTTTATTTTCAAATAGATTTCCACTTTGGGCAATTTAGAATATAATTGCCTCTCTCTAGTTGGATAATTAATTAATTAATATCAATAAGTCATTACCATGTGTAGGACTCACATGGATGTTGATTCACGGATGAATGTTTGAAATTCTATGTTGCTAATTAAAGCAATCTTGCTGCTATAATTGAATAAATGCAATCAATGTAGTCCCCTAAATTTTCTAATTCTTTTTATTGATTGTAAAGATGTAGGACTTTCCTTTAATTATCACCTGGAAGTAAAGAATAACATAATTTTCTCAGCTAGTCAAGTGTAATTAATTTTTTCTGTCTGCCACAAGTTGTATTGCCCTGGGCAAGCAGGTGTTGAATATGTGGCACCATACATGTAAATTGTTTTTTTTTTTGGTGTGTGTGTGTTTTTTTCACACTTCTAACCTTATTACACTGTATGAAAAAGTGTGGTAATGTACTGTTTGTTACTAATAAGAATTCTTAATTGTATGCAGAGATCCTAAACTAGACTAGATTTTAAGAACCCAAATGATATCCTTCATATTTTTTTTTCATGATCATCAAGACACTTGAAAATCAATCAAAGAATTTGCACTCATAGTTTTTGCTTTGTTTTAATTTTTTGACCAACTGTCTAATAGTTACCAGTAAAATGAGATGTGTTGTAGAACCTGTATGGAAAGGCAATCTATTTGTCATGTTGCCTTTTTGAGACTTTCTAGAAAGTGGAAAGAAAGGCTACCTCGCCTACCTGCCTACAGTGGCCACCCTTCTGTTTCCTTGGATGGCCTATAAACAGGTTTGCCTGTTATCAAGACTGACCACAGTGTTAAGAATACAAATCAACATGTCTGTGATAAGTACACCATGTAGAATATCATTGAAGACAAGATGAGAAGGAAGTTTGTCTTCATTCTTGTATAGATGATATACTAGTTAACAAGGAAGTGGTGTTACTATATAAATCTAGTATCAGTCTTATACTGGTATCAGAACCAGGAAAATATACAAAAGTACTTAGGAGATGGTTTTATGATGGTTTGGTTAGAGCTGAATATCTGCAAAAAGGGAAGATGAATTAAGGCTAGTATCATAATAATTGTGAATGAAAAATATGCTGTGTAAT
The DNA here is from genome assembly GCA_029962745.1 of Echinometra lucunter. Lineage (NCBI taxonomy): Eukaryota > Metazoa > Echinodermata > Echinoidea > Camarodonta > Echinometridae > Echinometra > Echinometra lucunter. Next base: position 751,043 of record JAPZVO010000023.1, on the reverse strand, counting down.
TAATACAAGTGGAATTTTTCTTTTAATATACACAATAGATAATGAAACCTCTTTCTTACACTAGTAAAGATACTTTGCTCTGCCATGGGCATAGAATACAATGTTGGATTGTACTGATCACTTTGAACTGAAGGTTGTATTACTTTTCCATATTTCTTGTGTTGATTATTCATTTTGAAGCATCCAGCCCACGCAGCCACAAAATTACTTATTGCAACATAGAAATTCACAATTTTCTTAGGATAAATATTATCAAATTATCATGTTTTTCCACCAAGAAAATGGGCCAGTAAAATACTGCAGTTAAATGTAAACTACAACAGGTTCAAGGTGATCACCACCCAACCCACACAGCCACAAGATTTCTTATCATGACATTAGAAGAATTCACAATTTTCTGAGGATAAATATTATCATATTATTATGTCGTCGCCTTCCCGGAAAAAGGCCACTAACGCGCACGTGCACAAAATGTACGTTTTCGATAAAAACGCGATTGAAGTTTTGACCTTATTTTGAGCTTTTAGCAGCTAGTGTATTATTTTTCCATCCTAACTCTCAAAATTTCTGACAGAGCAAGATTTTTTCTTCAGTGATTGTGCTTTTATTTAAAACACTCTAAGGTTTTCTAATCATTAGCATTTAATCCTTGACAGCTTTCTTCGCGGAACAATATGCGCGAGTATATAAATCCAGGTCCCAGAAAAAGGCCGCTAATGGGAATCGGTCTATGCGTGAAAGCACGTTGAGCGAAAGAATAGTGTCTTTCTTCCGGGAACAAAAATGCGCAATAGTTCCCAGAAAAAGGACGGTATTGCAAATCGGTCTGTGCGCTTAAGCACGTTGAGTGAGGAGCAATTCACGTGCTCGCTCGCGTAATTTTGTTTTTTGGCTTATTACGTCATAATGACGTCAAATTGAGGTTCGAGAATGGTACAAGAAGAAAGCTTATGACATGCTTTTTCCATTTCTGCAATGAAAAAAAATGGCGGGAAAATTGAGAAAGGTTGATAACAGCCTTTTTTCCGGGAAGGCGATGATGTCTTCCTTCGAGGAAATGGGTTCATAAAATACTGCAATAGGTAAACAAGAACAGGTTCAGGAAATATCACCTATAAGGTACTGAGATATAACAAGGAGATAAAGCATTTTAAAAGCTGTGATCTAGGAAATGATAGCTAAACTGAATGGTGTGGCTGGTTATTGCTGGTTATCACTGTAAGATGTTTTATCCCTGCCAATTTCTTGTGATATGTTTGAATGAATATTCAAATCATCACATCAGATTTGGTGTCATCCTTTTCACTAATATAGTTTTAACTTTTTAATGGTTCACTCATTACCTGAATTGTTACAATTGTACAAACATTTGTCATTCTCCCATTGACATACATGTTACTACATAAATCACTTTCAATTTAATAAGAAAAAAGTTCTGCATGCACATCATTTTTAAATGCGTAATATTTCATAAGGAAGTATAGTCATGAACTTTGAAGCATTCCAAGAAATAGCATATCAATCATGCCATTTGATCACAGATTTGTTTATTTGAAACCTGGATTTATAGCCTTATAGGATCACAAATTGTTTTATTTGAGCCTATAAACTATTCCTATTGTTGAGGGAATAGATATTATAATTTGATAATGTCACTAATGATTAAAGATTGCAGAAGTTTATGGTATTATATCAACAACAGTGGAAGATAAGTAGTTCACAGATAAGCCTATATGTACATGTATATCATACTGACATGTTCAAACTTGTTGCATATCAGATTTTTTTTTTTTAATAAAGATTTTATTGCAGTGCTTCCACAAAGCTCTAAAAATTTCCAATTTGCTGTTCAGAATTTTTTTAGGGAGATACATGTACATGTATGCACCCATTTACTGTGAAAGAGAAGTCATGTATATGTTAAATTACATACATTTATTTATGTATTTGTTTAAATTTTTTAGGGAGATACATGTATGTACCCATTTACTGTGGCAGAGAAGTGATGTATATATAGCAATGAACATGATTAATAAATGGATGACTTCTTTCTTCCAACTAATTATCTCTCAGCGATTCCTAGTGAATGACTTCATTGTAGTCCAATGAGAGCTATAGCATGTAGGAGACTGTTGTTAACTCATGTCATGTTGTATAGAGTTAACACTTTTCTGGCAGTAAGCTAACAGTGGTATTTTGTTGATATTATTGAAGCAGAATTCTCTCTCTGATTCCAAGGAAACCCAACCATGTATGCACACATACATGTACTAACCTATCTCAGATTTAACCACTTATAATCCTTGTTCATATAGCATTTACCCCCCCCCCCCCATTTTTTTTTTTTTTTTAGGATTTCTGAATGTACATTTAACTGAATGCATATATTGCATTTTATCTCTCTTGGAAAGGAGATGAATTTTATTGAATCCAGAAAACAGATGTGATGGATAGGATTTTACAACAATATCAATTCAGAAAAACTTAGAAGATCGAGAGTAAAAACTAACAACATGATAGTATATAAAAAGACTCCTAGCGAATAGAGCTACACCCATTCTGATTGGTCCAATGAAACTCTGGTTCAGGCCATAGCCAACACCCCCAGCCACGCCTCCAGACACACCTCCTTGCATTATTATTCAAATAATCCAGGGGCCTGCACATAGTCTCAATACCTGACATTATGGAGTTTCATAAACTCGAGCTTCTTTTTAGAGCAGTATACTTGCATTGTGTAGAATGAGTGTCCAATCTTTGGTGGAATGAGAAGACTTATTTGTTCAGTGAGGTTTTAGTTTAATACTGGGCGAGGTCATGTTTCTGACCCTTCTCTTCAGATACTGTAAATTTTAGGGCAAAACAGCTCAGATTTGCTATTCAGAGAGACCGAAAACCGTGGATTCCAAAACCTGTTCCATGCATAATAGATAATCTTTTGTTGAAGAATGGCATTTGGAAAACAACTTAAAGCACACTGATAACACTATATTAACCCAAAACTACATGTACATATACATGTAGTATAAACCCTATTAGTGTGAAATGAGATGTAATTTCATTTTAAGAACTTCAAGTAAATGAAGATCTGTAAATATAGATTAAGATGCTACTAATGCAATTAAACACACATGGAAGTGTAGTTAAAGATAAATAGTGTCATATTTCACTCTCTTAGAAGAATGGTTGATGTAAGTAATTGTTCTCTTAATTAGCTTGGCTACATTAATCATGTCATACTTATTGCAGATCAGACACAAAACAAGTGCATCCCCACTGTGTATGGTATCATAATGTTAGAGATTGCGGTATACTGCCCCAGTTAGATAGGCCTGTATGAATGCTTTACTGAATCTGAAACTGCTTCTCAAGGAATTTAAGATTTACTGGTAGTTTTCTTTTCTTTGACAGGCTGGGGTTTTGCTATAATACCTTAATTGCATATTGCAGATTTTCTTTTAATGCTGACAGATTAATGATGGAAAATTCTATTTATTCTATGTATCTCTTCCTGGTTTGAATTGAAAGTTCTTGATGTTGTAGCATTGTTTAAAAAAAAAGAAAGAAAATACTTTACCACTCCATCTCATATGATTGAATAGTATAATATTAGTAACCTACAACATGACAGATTACTACAGAATATAATAAATTCCATACTGAAATAAAAAAAAAATAGACTATTAATAGTCTTTAATTATTTGAAAGAAAAGCATTGATAGAAGAAGAAAGTGTTTTGCGTATAGTGTTTTAAAGAACAACAGCTATCCTGCTTATCTAGATTTACATTGCATTTGTAAGCAAGGCTTTCATTTGTGGAGTACATGTGTTAGAACATAGTTTACAGATACATGAAATTGTTACCTGCACGTATGCACTATCTTTTATCCTGCATGTAACTTGTTGGACATGCATTTTAATTACCTTCATCCCAGGGAAAAAAATCATCATTTTTTTCCGGGGCTACTTTTTGAGCCAGCCCCGCCCAAATTTTCTACGTTGTATTACAGTTTATATTGGACCTTATGAGAATTTCAGGGGCTCTTTTTTAGTTTTCCAGGGCTCTTTTTGGCATTTCGGGGGCAAATTCGCCCCGAGCCCCCGTGTATTTTTTTCCCTGCTTCATCCTGAGCTGACAAAAGTTAAATTACGATTCACAGTGGCAATGAGAAATGGTAGTCTGCAAATCTGAATATTTGCAACCAGGTACACATACATATAGGAAAGCCACAAGACATTGCTCAGTTGCCCATTTCCTTTCTCGACAACAGGGAAAACAATTAGACAGCAGCTGGAGGGGGGGGGGGGGGGTGGGGGAGGGTACATGCTTGTAGAAAACCAGTGAAAAAGAAAAGAATCAAAGAAGAAGAGGAAAGCAATGGTAAAGTTAGCTTGAGGAAATGATCTGGGAAAATTTATCTTATCAAGCAGAACCAGAACAAGGGATACTTCCTGCTTTTATGTGCCTGGTTTCCACTTACTCATGTACAGCAGCTGAATTGGAAGTATAGGATGCATGCCTAAATACAAAAGGAGAGGGGATGAGAGAAAAAAATATATTTGTGGCGTAGACCTTATAAGGCCTTTAAAGGTAGTCCTGTTGTCTTAATGAAAAAGCATGCCCTATGTCTGGGTGTTACTTGAAATTCATTGCCTGTCAAATATTTTCTTTATATCAGTGTGAATTGTGACACTTTGTTACTTCCTCAAATCGATAGAAAAGTCCTATGTGTGTTTTAGCCAACATTTATGTGAGACGGAGCCAACATTTTGGATGTTAATTGAAGATCTACCTTAAAAATGCAAGGAATTAGTTGCTATCGAAAAAATTATTTGAATTTCAATGAGACCATTTTCTTTTTCTTTAGATTTTGTTAATACTAACACTGTATTGTTCTTATCCTTTTCAGTTTGATTGATGGAAATAATGAATGACCTATTACTTGTAGAAATATCTCATAATTTGATGAATCATATAGCAGCACATTTCAGAATTGATTTTATGACTTTGCATGGATGCTGCTGCTGAACTCTGTAGGTGGATGCATTCTGAGTGACTTCATTGAAGATCCAGAATCAAAAGGTTAATTTATCAGTAGATTAGTAATAAACATGTCTTAATCTGCTCCTGATTTCATTAAGTCATAAAGTTTGTTGTCTTGATTTCACTTTCATTTCTTTTTACTGATTATCAGGAAGTTTAATTAGTTGACCATAAATTAGAACCTTACTTTCACTGTCACTTTTAGGTAAGGACGAAAGCGTAAGTTTAAATTTGCCAAAGAAAGCAAAACTAGATGATAGATTGTTTGTCAGATTTATAAGGAAATTAATATCCCAAAATACATTTTAATAGTTGTAGTAATACGATAGAAAATTCTTGTATGCTAGGTCACTTACATGAATGTAAGGTTATATTAGATAACCTTGCACCCATGTAGGCCTATAAAGGGGAAATTGGTGACAATAGGCTTGTAGTGTACAAATGTGGTGATTTTAAAAAAAATGAATAAAAATCTGAGAATTTCATTTAATCAAGATGGTTGAGATTCAGTTGAAGGAATTGGATGGAAATAAGAGATTCACCATACTAGGGTGCAGTAAGCATATCTTCCCAGAATTTATTGATTATTAATTGTAGTAATTTCAATCCTCAACTATAGAGGTCAGCAGCCACATAAATTTGCACAGCTCACCATACCAATGTTCCCCTGTGTAATGCTGGGTGGCAAGTTCTATAGAAAAGAATATAAATTTTAGACCAAGTTAGTAAAAAGGAAGCAGAAATTTTATATCTGATTGTTAACAGTTTTGCTTTGATCAAGAATACCAAATACTTGTAAGATTCATATCAATACTGCTTTGTAACATATTACAGTAAATGTAGTCTAATCTGGGATATAGTTCTGTTCATGCACCTGCCTTTTAAACTGTACAGTTAATAGCCCTCCAATTTGAAGAGGAGAATGAAGGTGCTATCAGCTTAAAGATAACATAAATCAATGCTTATATTTGTAGTCCTGGTATTTGTGTGTTATGTTTTGTCTTCTTCGTTTGACATTCCAGTGTTGTTATTTCATTTAACACCAAAACATGCATCTCCATAGTCCATAGCAATGAGAGGTTAATATGGTAACAAAATTCTGTCCAGGATTTTCTTCTTGCAGGAATTCTAATTTGATTATAAAAAAAGGTTGATTTATTTTATTTTCTTGTTCATCATATCCAAATGAAAGAAAAAAAAAAAACCAACTAGAATTACCCTTCTGGTGCCGTCCAGCTTTTAATCAGGGTTCACTAGGGCACTTTAGGCTACAGGACCAAGAATTATTTTAGAGAAGAAGTTTCCTTGTGATTGTCTAGTATGTACATATATCTTCTTAGAAATATTCATCTTGGAATCATATAGTATTATGTACATATAGTGAAATCTGTAGAAGATGAGATTTAGATGATACATGTACTTGTCCATGAAATTTCACACAAGTTCACATACTCACTTTCATTCAAGACAGCTTGGTATCAAGTTCAAAATCAAATAATGTGGAAAGATATAGTAGATGAAACAAAACTTAACCAGGCCAGCGTTGATAAGTAATCCCTTAGTATATACTGTGTGAAAGGCTTCCAGAAACCATTTCATGGTAAAATACAATTATCCTTTACCTTATTTTATTGAAAAAGGTATTGCAATATTTCTTTTGCCCAAAGTTTCTTGGAAATTTAAGCCCATACGTCTGGAGACAGCCAGGTACCATTCATATTGTGGTTGACCTGTTCCTCCGTGAACTGAGGTAATATTTGCAAGTGTGCATGAAGCTCATCACCAACCCCATCTTGCAAAATTACAGCTTGGTTGAGTTTCCATGAAATAAGAAAAGTGGCAAAGTCGATGTGGTTAATGACATGCTTGAAACATGAAACTGGTGAGTCACTGACTTGGTTGCTCAGTCTGCTTGAGATTTATCATAAGCTCTAGAATGTCATATCTTGATGGGAGGAGACATGGAATGAGTCAGGCAGGGAATATTTCAAGTTAGTAAGAAAGGCAGTCATTCCCATATAAGCTGGTACTGTTGTAACTTCATGTCACTTCTTGGAAGTAGCGTGAGTCCTACTTCATAAGAAAGATTTTATTTGTGAGGACGAATCGAAAAATATTGTTTAATATTACTATGTCTAAGTATCAATTACTGATATATGCATGGCTGCATGAGCTCCAAGCCTATATTATAGATGTTGCTTACCATAATTAGAATTATTACCAATTGCAATTATTATAAACTTTCTGCTTACCTCCACACTTCTTTTAGGCACTGCAGGATAAGGTTTTCTTGAAAATGAAAATAAATCAGTCACAAACCATATTACTTCACACTAAGACATCAGTGAAGCATCACTACTGTTCAAAAGAGATCATATTTCTCTTCAAGCCTATCTTCTCAGGTCTGTATCTTTCTCACTCTTCTGTCTGCTTTGGTCTCTAGGGCTATCATTTTTCTCCTTGTATTAGACTCTGCATTATGTCAACCATATTAATAGGTTTAATTACCCGTGAACATCTGCCCTCTTCCTTGCTCTAAACGAAGGTGAGGATTAGGATCTGCCTCAGGCGAGAAGGTGATGTTGATGAACTTGCACCTAGGGAGTGTTCACACCAGAAAAGTTGTTTTGAATCCACTGTGATGTAACAGCAGTGATAATAATAAACATCATATTGATGATGATGATGATGATGATGGTGATTATGTTGTTGGTGATGATGATGATGATGATGATGATGGTGATTATGTTGTTGGTGATGATGATGATGATGAGGAATTGAGGATGATAGTGTTTCAGATAATAATAATTATGGCGGTTATGTTGTGAATGGCACTGACGACGACGATGAAGATGATGATGATGTTGTTGATGATGATGATAACGATATTGATGATGATGATGTTGATGATGATAATGGTTTTACTAATAATAATATGACCATGACATCATTTCGTCTTTCATAAAAAGGCCTTAGTACTGCTTGACATAATGTACATTATCCCCTAAATAGATACATAAAACACACATACTTGATTCACAGAGCTGATGTTTGTAATATTATTACCATTCAAATCATTCATGTAAGTGCTAGATGTTATCCTACCAGTGTAGCATAAACTAATCGTTAATGAGATAAGCTTTGATCTTATTGGTGTAAAAGATACCAAGTAGGGAGAAGTGAATGTACTTTGCCTTGTACTAGGATATATGGAGATTTTTTCTTTCTTTTTTCTTATCCTTACATGAGAAGAGGGATTCTTCTTGATTTAGACAGGAATGTGTATGAGTTCTAGATGGGTGTGATGTATCAGAAGGTAGATATGCTCATAACTGGGAAATTTTTAGGATCATCAAGTTAAGTGTTAGCCATGTTTGATGACACAAGAGTGTAGAAAAGTCAATGTTGAATTAAAATTTTGCTAATTCAGACATGTAAACAATTACAGTAGCCAACTGAGAATATATGAGGCAGAATTTGATCTAAACATCAATTTTGATGAGATGGGAAAGAAGAGGGTGATAGGATTTCAACCTTTGTAATTTTTATTGGAAAGGGGGATGTACTGTGATATTTACTCCTAGTATATCATTTTACACAGGATAGCCCCATCAAGCAAATACACTTTATAGATCTATTGGGTGACTCTGTCACACTGAAATTTCCTATAACATATAAACATAATACATGACATGCATTTACAGCAATTTAGAAAATTCAAAATGAAAGTAATGCATGATGAATAAAGAGAAAGAGAGATGGGGAAAAGAGAAAATGAAAGAGAATCAGGGAGAGTGTGTTTTTCAGGTACTATTGATTGTTGTAGGATAGCTAACATTGGGGGCAGATGGCTTGACGGATGGTATGACACCAAGATGCTAAATACATGATCAATAAACCATGACATTATATTTAAAGGACAAACTCATCTGTTTGTCTAGGGTTTATGGGAAGGTCACTTATCTTGTGTCCATATTGTCTGAATGAAGGAACAGCCACACTGCACTCAGTGAACAGGGTCATTACAATTGATGTAATGAATGGGCCAGAATTTCACATGATTTTTTTCATACAGACAATTTAAGAATGTACTTCATGTTCCTGGCATCGGGATCCATCAGAATATTGAATAACCCATGTATGATCTGCCTAGCTAGCTTGAACATTCTGGAGTCCAGACATACATGTATACCTCTAATATACTTTTTTTAGATTTTTATTGTCCATTGGTAAATATTCAATTTATTGAAAAAATACCGTGTGTGTGTGTGTTTTTTTTTTTTTTTTTTTTTTTTTTACTGATTATTTATGTGCTGTTATAAAAATGATGCCACCCTCATGGTAGGTGGGTGTAAGCCCTAAGGGTTTTCTGTATTTAGAGCATGATTCATGTCCTCATGTCCCTATTTTATTGTATTCTCCAACGGTTCGCATGTATAGTTAATATTGATCTGTGAGATCCTGGTAAGATTGAGATGGGTAGCTAGAGACAATCTATTGATCTAATGTGTATAGAGTATACAGCAGACAGGCAGGTGGTATTATTATGCAATGCATATAATCATCATGTAGGAATGTTTATTATACAATGATATGCAGTAACTTCATAGTGTTATAGGATACTCATAAAAACAAGGAAGTGCCAGTACTCGCTTGGAATTTTCTATTTGGATGAGTATAAATAATTTTGGTATACTCAGAATACCGAGTATGATACCCCATAATTGTGTATGTGTACTCCTTTTCTCTCATCTATCCATCCCAGCCTGGCCTCAAACTATCAATTTCACGAATAGGAGTGGGAATAAAAAAGCTAAATTAAAAAAATTAATTAAAGAATGCCTCATGAATGCCTGCTACAAGGAAATGAAACATGCTTTTGCCAGATGATCAATTCCACGGCAAGGCTGTAATTCCGTTATCAACATTTTTGTACTTTCTGTGCCTCTTTTGTACTCTGCCTCCCTTCTCACTATTTAATACTCTGAAAATATACCCATTCTTTCATGTGAGCTTTTTCATTCCAACAAGTTTATTCTTACATTCATGATATTGTGGTATAACACCTCAGTAACGGAATTACCAGAAAAGAGTGCCATTTTAAAACTTCAAACATGTCTTTAAAACATGCATTATACCCACACAGACTAAGATTGTGGAATTCTTTATTGTTTCACCCTTTTTAATTCAAAGATTTGGCTATTCAGGGCTATCAACATGATTGTTTTTACTATAAATGTGAAGTACATGTAAGGTGACTGTTTTTCTGACGTGGAATTGCCCAATGCCCAGGTTTGAAAATGGATAAACCAATGCTCAAGCCAATTTTTTTAGTGCATTAATATCCAGATACATGTAGATGACAGACTATCAGTGTATGAAAAATGCTTTAAAATTTGATTTCAATCCTCCTTCCCCCCCCCCCCCCCCCTTCCCACCATATTGTATGACTGTGGTGCAGTGTTTCAATTCACTGATTTTGATCTGTTTGTCAGCTCTTGCATTACAACTCTTTGAATGTACCCAGGCTGCTTCACTAACTGTCCATATACTGATAACCTACCAGTGAATGGTCCAGTAAATCTGAAGCCATGCATTCTCCAGTGTACCATATTTTCCTGCGTATCCTTCCTGCTTACATTGTTGGCTGGTTTCCGAGGGTATAGGTTGCATTGTAGGTGTGTGGGTGGGTTGTTATAACTGGATCTAACCAATCAAGAACTAGGTGTGGCAAGCCAGCTAGAGCTGATCTGGGAGTCTATGATATGCTGGTGGTGGTTTGCTAACTGGTTCCTTCTTCCTGGTTTGGGTTTTGAGAACTAACTTCTAAGTCAGCTTTACTTCTGGTTTGAATGTATGTAGACCAAATACTGCTAGTCCCATATTACATATGAAATACACTTTATTTAGGGTGATTTTTTTCTCCACTTTTTAAAAGATGTTTTTAATCTTATTTATAATCTTTAGCTATGATGTTAGAAAAAAATAATTTTTAGGAAATTAGAACTTTGGAAAAATGATAGTATAAAAAAGAAATGTTTGTGACATTCTTATAAGGGAAATTGTTAGGTTGAGGAAAGAAAAGAATTCATAGTTCATCATAACATATGTAAGTACATGTAGCATAATTTATTGTATAATTATTTCCTTTGACAAACAGCCTCATAACTGGAGTTACATGCAATAGGCTACATGCAGGTCAACAGCTTTGCACAAATATTTACTTCAACTTAAATCACAGAGTTAGGCATTTATTCCCTTTAAGACTGATCTGTAGGTGTCGATTAATATGCAAAAATATGTTTATCTCAACAATTGGTTTGAAACTGGCTTGGTACAAATTGATTTCTTCAGTTTGTAATGAATGGAGGGTATTGCCGACTACCTTTCCAAGGTCGTGTCAATATTGATTATAACAAATGATATGCATGTAGCCTTGCTTCGTACATACGTATTAATTGCTACAGTTTCAAATATGTAGACGCCATTGGTAATAGTAGTCATTTCTGTGATACTCATTTAGATCACAGGTATGTAGTATATACATGTACATTGTAGTTGTATTAGAATGTATTGACTGTAATGGGAAGTAACCTATAATCTGTAAATGTACCTGCAAGTGCTTTCCGGCCATCCTAACCATCCCCAGGCACGCCCCCTTATATCTGGTGTATTCCATAGTGCCATTTAAAAATCAAATCACAGTAGGTGCATATTGCAGCTCTATGGTAGCTCCCTGCTGATGATATGCCATTATTGCTTTGGCGGCATTAAGATTTCATTGGCTAAAGTCACAGTTGACTGAATGTATCTGATGGTGTGTTTGATGGGCGGACTTGTTTTCTAGAAATTGGAAATGGATATTTGAGTCATGAACACAAAGCGCGCTCACAACGGGTGGTCTCTTCTGGATGTCGTGTTTATCGCCGCGATCTGAGTTCCCAGAACCCTCGATCCAATGCCCAGCTGCAGGATGACCCAGCAGTAAAGGTCAAATCTGGTGGGCTTATTTCTTTTTATCTGATCCGGAAACAGGTGTCCGAAGTTCCCAAACGAAATAGACGACAGTCGCGTTGTGTTTATTGCCACGATTTGAGTTGGCAATCTCATTCAACGGGTAATCGAATCCCCCTTTTTTGCGGAACCCAAGTCCGGTACGCTAGTTCGGTAATCAAGTCGCTGTAGTGTTTATCGAGGGTAACGGGTAAGCTAGTTCGGAACTTGGGTCGCATATTAGCCCTCTGTTACCCTTAATAAACCTACCCCTCAGTAACATGTATTGTACGTGTCCTTGGCTCGGAAGTAGAAGGGTCTCGTTACTAAAATTTATTTTTGGAACTGATTTTACTCCCATTTGGCTCTCAGCAGTTGATTATTCAAACCAAACCATACAAGAATTGTCTGTTCAGTGATGAATAAATCTGCTGCTTATGTGATTTAGCTTTTTTTAAAGTCTCATTCACACATGCAGTGACTAACCCCGCAGTAAACCCTCTCGGTTTTTCTTTTGCACCTCAATTAATGGTATTTTGAAAGGGTTTGAAAAAAATGCTAGGGGCAGAAATTATATCTCTTGTGCCTCCTGGTGGTGGATAGGCATTGGCCATCAAATTCTTATGCAATTAGAACTCATTATGATGTCACGATTCGCATGAATTATATTGATGCGTACATGCAAATCTCATTTCATATTGTGAAATGGTTTACTATGCCCTATGGGAACACTAAAAAACTGGGGGTATGCCAAAGGATATGTGAGTGGATATGAACGAACCTTCATGAAAGTGTGAAATGTCAGCCCATATGCATATCATAAAAGAGCAATCAAATACTTTTTTATTGTTTTGACATGACAGGTTTGTAAATGAGGCCAAAACAAATTGCTGGTCATATTGATCAAACATACAATCTGTTGGCTGTTGGGCATTGACATTGAAAAGTGTATACAAGAATGGGTAGCATCAAATGGATAGGTAGAATCTTCTAATTGTAAATTGCCTTCTGATCCATGTAAATATATCAGTTTGATTGACCCGAGTGTCAGTGAGTTGAAATGTACAAAGACTCGGTCTATTCAGAACCCATTAGTTTGACATGAATGTACAAGTAAATGACTGATTATCACTAAGAAAACCACCACACTCATGTATTCACTAATATGATTGCTACAGCATCACCAACAAAATATCATCATTATTACCTAGATAGCAATCTCTAAGCATTGTAGGGATCGACATCTTCAACCAATTCTCATTGACAAAATTTTGTTTTTTCAAAGATTGAGGCTCAAAAATGATTTTTCAATTTGCCAAACTAGACTGTGTCAATACTGTCTGCAATTGTGTATATGATTATATCATGTTTGTACTGCAGTAGACCTTGTCATACTCTTTTGTTGTTCTAACAATGGATCTCAAGGTCCTTTGGGTAAATTAGAATTGTTCTCAAAATGTGTCGCAAAGAAAAAACTGGCTCTTTTCTATTGTGCTTTCCTCATGAGTGACTTGGTGTGTTGCTCAGTGTGGCAGCCTTACCATCTAATTAGCTTCTGGAGCTGTTTCTCAAAACCATCACAAGTCTAACTTCTTGGACATCCCATTGAAACGTGCATTGTAGAATTAACACACATTTCAGTGGGATGTCTCTGAACGTAGAGAGTACTAAACTTAGACTTATGATGGTTTCGAGAAACGCAGTCCTAGCTTCTTTCATGAAATTAGGGTACATGTACATGCAAAGAAACATTTACACCTTCTGAGTATGAAAATTACATCACATCATAAACTGGATACAAGTAGATGCTGTCCCTCTTGACCCAGGTGTAAGTGTGTACCTGGTATTGCTGTTGTTGTGATTCCTCTACATGTAATTATAGGACCTCAGGAAAAAAGACTACCCTGATAAATTAAATCTAGCAATATGATGCTTTCTAGCAGTTTTAAGGTACGATATATGAAAGGTCCGTAGCTTTTTCTTCTATTTTAATGCATATTAAGCCATTTCTACTGTCTGCATACTTGCTATAGGCTACACCATGGATGTGAAAATGTCTTGGTTGGTCCTGTCCTACCCTAGATATCCACAAGGTCATTGACATCTATATATTCCATCTACCTCATGCATACTGTGTTATATACCCTACACTGCAGGACATCGCCCCTTTGACTTAAAGGAGAAGTCCAGACGATTTCATTAAAATTACACTATAAAACTTAAAATTCAAGCTAACAGATAATGCTACTTTCATTTATCATCTGAAGTGTTTTCTGTGATTTTTAAATACCGATTAAGTGCTCTTTTTTTTTTACTCCGAATAATTGAATTTCCCACCGAAACCCAAATACGGTCATTGGTCGCGTGACGTAGGCGATGCATTTGCACTGCGCATGCGCACTTATTCTCTGCACATTCTCCATGCAAAATGCCGAGATGTCTAGCTTTTGGGTGTACAAATCACACCAGTTGTGTTCCTAAGAGAAGTTTTTTGCAATCCCGAATCCCCCGACGGGCAGGGAGAGCTGTGCCCGATGGATTAATGATATTAGAACGTACAAATTCGACATCAAAACTTATTAATTTTCGTAGTAAATGAAAGTGTGCGAAGACCACTTCAAGCTGGGATGTTGGCAGGTGGCGGTGGATATGGTGTGGGCATTCGAAAGTGATGGGCTACGAGCCTACGAGAAATTGTAAGGTCTTCCCGTCGATTTAAATGGTCAGATTTAACGGTCTTTACAAATTCTGAGGCTAACAAGTAAGTACAAGAAGCATAAATAAAATCAGAAATGATATGACTGTAGGTCTACTAAAATTCAGAAGAAGAAAAAAAAGGAACTACGGCGCGATATACGAAACAAGCAATGTCTACCTCTACTGCAGTGATTCACTCTCGCGCTATGCACGCACTATACTATCACTGCACTCGCATGCCTGCATGATCGATGCGGTGCATCTGCTACGTCACTGGGCCGGGGTGCGAACTGTATTGTGGATGAAAATGGGCTCGTACTAGAACTACTGTTTATAAAAGTTAATTATTGATTATTGATTTGTGTAAAGGAAGACATTTTCTAGCCGCTGAATTTTTTCTCTTTATGATCCATGCTTACAGAAATCACCTAGACTTTTCCCCTTTAAAGGGGGTACCCAATGCTGAAACAATGTTAGCTCATTTAAAAGAGCATGATTTTATCAGCAGAAAATCATCTGCCTAAAGTTTTTTTTTAAGTCGTCTTGCCAAGGAAACCCCCAAATGTGGTAAGATTTCAGGGTATTTTTGACCCCTCAGCTGTGACCCAGTTTCAACTGGGTACCCACTTTGACGTCAAAGTGGGTACCTTGTCGCGCAATTATAGCAAAATGCGCACAAGGTATAATACATATTGTACAGTCTATCGCGCAGCACAACTGCAATGCACGAGGCTGGGTACCCACTTTTACGTCATACCTCATACTCAAATTTTTTGGTCAACTCTTGACTTTTTATGAGAAAATTAGCCAAAATGCATTGATTTCGATTGAAAATCATCAAAGTTTTAATGTTATTCTTCTTAGAATTCTATTCTCAATCATATATCAAAATTTTTTGTACCATTGTGTAATCACTTTAAGAAACTTCAGCAGAATTTTGTATCCCCAAGACATATTAGGCTGCACAAAGTCCTGTCAAGGAACAGGCTTATGATGATACCTACTTAGTATGGTACAAACAAGATCATATGCACTGAACAATGGCATCAGGTCCACAGTACATCACAAGTATACGTGTACATGTATGCTGTTGTTGTTGTTTTTGGTCAGATCTCTTATCCACAAGGTGTTAATTCTAAACTTCTGACCAGAAAGGAGATGATATGATCAGGAAAATAACATGAAATAATGAATCCTGGTTGTGCTATTGATTTGGTTTTGTTCAGCAAAACATAGCTGTAATTTTCGGAGAGGATTTATTTTAGAAAATAATCACTTTGTGATTTTTTCATGTCCATCTTGAGCTACATGTACAAAGTATTGCATATGTAGATGCAATGAGATCATAAAATTTCCTGCATACTTTCGTGGATCAAAGTACTTTGATATTCTTAAGTTAGGCCTATAGTTTCAGTGACTGCTATAATTAACATTAATTACTGAGTATCCTTGATAAGAGTACTTGTACTATGGATTTTTGATTGATACTGACATACATGTACATGAAATTGTATGTTTGGAATGGGTGATAACTAACACAAAAAGACAAAGATTAAAGCATAACTTCTCATTAAATCTATTAGTCTATTCTGTGGCTACATATTATCATCATCTTGCCTTGGGCAGTTTGCCTAGATTCATGTTTGTGCCAACACACAAACACATGTATTTTGATATCATAGGCCATGGTATGTTAGCACGCAAAGTCTTATAGACAGTAGTACTTTTCTGGTCCTCTGCCAATTTTCTTTCCTATACAGTACATAGGTCTATTTCTGTGTAAACAAAAATTAAGACACCAAGCTATCCATTCGTATTTCCCCTTAATTTTGCAAAATTTCCCTCGGCAAAATTTCCAGTAGTAGATTGTTGTGGTAAGACTCAGTCTTTCTTGTTTGGAGTTATTTTCTGGTATGGCATATTGACCAGACACATATGGGATGTATTATTATCGTCCAGACAAGGGTGCATTCCTGCACCTCTCCTAGGCCACGCCCCCTAGCCATTGACCTGAGCTGAGGTGAGAGAATGACCTGGGGATTTATTAGTATATCCACTCTGAAATCTGATAGTATTCTACCAAGGAGTAGGACTAGGTCAAAATGAATTCTTCACAAGTTTCATCAGAAGGGGGGGGGGGGGGGGGAATGGAGGGAGGCAGCCCTTTAACTCAGCCAATCTGTACATGGACATGGTGAGGGAATTGCAAACCGAAACTGATGTTTTCAGAGTAGAGCAAATGATGATGTTTACACATGCCCTTGGTCTATAGGTGTGCCAGTGCTTGTATTGCTTATCTTGATCATGCCAATATCTCTGACAGGCTTTCTGCTATTGATTCCTAGTATAGGAATACTTCAGAATACCATGGTTTGCTCTAGGTTTGAAAAGCAATTTCCTTCCAGTCTCATTTTACATGGCTTGTGGACCTACACTGAGAATTAGAGTTATTTTGAGAGGTTGCTTATGAAATGTGTACTGGAGGTAGACAATACATTGAGAAGATGCTTACCAGTACCTATGTGCTTTGATATGATTTCATTAGAAATGAATGAATGGTGACAGTAGGACCTTTTCAATTCATACCAAATCAATTCACCATCAATAACTTAATTTCATTATCTGTATTCAGGTGGGGCAGGGATTTTTATGAATTTCAGTTCCCAATTAGAGGAGGCTTTGCTGTTGACTAGTATAAAGTTTCACAGACACCAATAACTGACTTATATAGTAATTTGTCAACAGTTTACTTCCTCACTTGGCTCATTTGCAGTTTCTCTATTATTGGTAACTTGAATCTTCCCCCTCTCCTGCTTTCTTGCCCTCAACCCTCAAGGTCAAGACCCCCCCCCCCCCCCCATGTCCCTTATTTGAGAATTCAAAATCTGGTCACCTGGCTTCTATATACATGTATTGTCCCATGGAGCTGTACAGTATCTTTATGGTTGTTATATTCAGTATTATACAACTTATTCAGCCTTCTCATTGAAACCTTGCTCACATGATACACATATGCTGGTATGTAGATCCTGAATAAAATCTATTCTTTATGCCATGAGAGAGGTCAACCCCTGTTTTATTGCAGTAACTTGCTTTGTCAGGAAGATGATGATATGCCTCAAGACCTTATGAGACATTGTATGGTAGTCAAGTTAGATTGATGTGAGTTTCTATTCATAAAGTCATACCTTGTACCAATCCCTCACCCCCCCCCCCCCCTCCCCCCTCCACCATCCCCCTCCTTCCCTGGTTAAATGTTTAATCTTGCTGTGTGGGTGTTTTTGTTTTTTTGTTTTGTTTTGTTTTTGCTAGGATTAATTTGACTTGACAGACCTTCCATATATATATACCCAATGAGTTCAAAATATTTAGTTACTAACTTTTCTTAGACAGGAATGAAGTAGATATTAATGCTACTAAGTTCACTTTCCCTGTAGTGTATTCTGTGGAAAGTGTGAATGTTGTAATATCCAATATGTTTAGTCTGGTGTAGGCCTTGTGAGTTTGACTGGGGTTGGTACAGGGCACATTCTTTGAGGCCATCATGTGGAAAACGGAGATTTCTGCTTTTGTTCCCTGCCCTTTGCCCTTCCATTGTATGCGTTACTAGGGCTTGAGCTGGCTTGAGCTGGCTTCAGTGTGCATTGAGCGAGTGTCAGGTTTTACTGTAGAAAGGGTTAGGCCTATACTTTTCACTGAACCCACTGTATTTTCTGGGTCATACCTATAGGAAACTTTAGCAGAAGACTTGAAAGTCTTGCATTTTATATGCATTAAAAGGGTTTGTATTATATTGCACAACTTTCCTGTGCAAGGAAGAATAAAGTACTAGTGACTACTAGGCTTATATTATGATAAATCTGACATATTAACCTTGTAACCACTATTTCGTATAAGCTTTGTTTTACTTAATGATGGTATGGTATGCTATTACTGAAGGAAAATAGATTATGTAAGCTGATGATAAATCTGAGATATTTTGTTAAACTGATTGATATTTTGTATTTCCTTGATTATGGTATACATGTAGTATCACTTGTCTGGATGACATAAAGAGTGATTTATGTTGAATGGTAACATTCTATACATGGATCCTAACCTAAGACAAAGGTCTCCCATTCTATGTAGACAACCTCTTTAAAACCAGGAAATAACCTTGTTCATTGATACGCAAATAGCTAAGAAAGAGAAAGTAGATTATATGAAAAGCGTCTTAAAATGTCTATGGTGACATACATGTATTGGAAAGGGATTTAAGCCAGTATCATTCCACAGCAAGATTGTATTCATTTACAAGGTCTACATGCTGTCAATGTAATTATCAATCTGGGGTGGTATTCTGAGACTGTTTTAAGTCTGTTTTAGCAAATCAGTATTCTGAGCACCATTTTATCTCTGTTTTAACTTTTGTTTTAAGTTTTGTTTTATCTTTCTAACTGCACATTTTACTTTACATGCCAGGTGCAAGTCGTGCGCAAGCGCGTAAAAATACCATATGTAATAACACGGTATTCTGAAGACCGTTTTATCTCCTGTTTTAACTCTTTCCGCTTGACATTTCATGCTCATGAGATGAAACAGGGTGGGAGGTGTTTTAACTTTGCATGCGGTATGTCATGGCGGCAATTTTTCTCGCTCATAAATGTTTTTGGTTGGAATGAGGGGGATAACGAGATCCAAAGGGGATCCAATAAACCTTGCTTTTATTCCCGAAATAACATTTCGAAAGAATTTTTGCCTCGGATGGATAAATTTGGCAATTGTATGCGATAATATCAGAGATGATTTGCACAACTTTTATTACTTTCAAATCTTATGAGGTTTCCCTTTTTTTACTGCTTATACACCTTCCCCAATACAATGTACTTTAAAGTTTATATTTACCTGGCTAATTCAAATGTATATCTAAATACCAATTTACTACAACTTCTTTAAGTTGCCCTGTAATTACGTTTCAATCACACTATATTGCATTGTTTAATATACATATCAATTTCAATATGCTTTTTCTATATGAATTATTGCTTGTATTAATATAATAATCTATATACATGTTTTTATTCTTGGGGTGTTTACATGCAAGTCCAGGTCGGGAAGGATAGCCTGCGGGCTACAGTTATTTATTTAACTTTTTCCTTTTCCAGGCAACCTGGACTTGTTCTGCAAACATCCCTTTTCACTCTGTAATTGTATTTTCTCCTGTAAATTGATTGTAAACTTTTTTGTTGAAATGCCGAATAAAATAATAATAATAATAATAATAACAACTAATTCTGTCAAATCATCACATCTAAATTAAAGCAAGAAACTAAGCACAAACTAATGCGCTCATTAC
The DNA here is from genome assembly GCA_029962745.1 of Echinometra lucunter. NCBI lineage: Eukaryota > Metazoa > Echinodermata > Echinoidea > Camarodonta > Echinometridae > Echinometra > Echinometra lucunter. Next base: position 730,974 of record JAPZVO010000023.1, on the reverse strand, counting down.
AACACGAATAATAAGTTCACGCATTTCTAGCACCCCTTCCCCAGGGAGCGATCTTATTGGCTGAGTCAGCTTAGACTCATCTCTAATGACTTTCCCCATTGGATAATATCTGTGGTGGGTGTGGCTTTGATGGCTTACAACGCCGTTGAAACAGATCTCAGAATACTGTTTAAAGACTTTTTTAGCAGTGCTGTAAATCAATGACTTAAAACAGAAGTTATAACAGAACTTAAAACGCAGTTAAAACGGTGTTCAGAATACCACCCCTGTGTTTTAAAATTCTGATTTTCAACAATTTTCCATTTTGCATTCCAGACACATCATTCTGCACCACATTGTTTTCCAAAGATTATATGCAAGATTCTTGCTTGTTTTCCCAAAGATGGATGCACCTTGATTTGGAAAAACAATCTCTTATCAATGAATTACTAGAAAAGTGAATAAAACATTCACCTATTGTTTTACAATTATCCATAATACATTTTAAGCAGTGAATGATACTGTTATCATGATAACTTTAACACACAAGTGTCTACACAGGGCATATAAGCCTTCCAGATACATGCTTTTTGTGTCTTTTATGAAGTTAACAATACTGATCTGATCAGAAATGGATGTTGACATTAAGTGCTAATTCATTTCATAATCAATGTATATAATGTAATTTCTTGGTGCCATGCTGTTGGTAGCAAAGAAAGAAACAGATATTCACAAGCTGAGAGAAGATTGTGATCCTCCAGGAAATGTTGTAAATCAGACAATTAAACGTGTTGGTTATAACTATCTGTGCACCTCTCTCCATGTGGTCTATGACAGATTTCGCAGAAAATTTATGCGTTGCTCTCACAGATCTACACATATTTTTCAGTGAAGTAGGACACGCAAGGAAGCTACAATCTGTGCGTGTGACTAGGTGTTTTAATGAATGCAGAAAGGTGCAAAGCAGGTTGTGACAATGACATACAAGGGACATACAAATTGCAGGAGTTGGCCCACAGGTAAAAACAGCCTGCAGACATGTACCATAGCATTAGGAATTAATCTCCACCTTTTAGTAAATAACCTTGTCTCATTCCTTTCGTTTGTATCATACAGATATTCTTCAAAGACAAAACAGTAGATGAAGATGGTTATGTGATTGGTGTAAGGAAGAATGCTTTACAGATCTTCATTCCAAAGTTTGGTCTGGAGGGTACACTGTATGTTCAACAGAATGAGGATGGAAGCAAGACCAATCTCTTCACCTATGATGATGAGGTAATGTAGCTTACTGAGACTCTCTGGTTTAGAATTGTCATTACCATGTGTGGAGTAGGGGTATTTTGAATAGGGGTTGTGGGGGGGGATGGGGGGGGGGGGGGGAGGGTCATAGCCCTCTATGTTAATGTGATGCCTCCCCAGGATAGGAATCCATAATCTGTTTTTATTTGTTTGTTCTTTTTGGCTTTTTCTGGTTATATGTTTACTTATCTTATGTTTCACAGTTTTTATGACTTTGCTTCTTATTTATCTTATATAATTAATTTGCTTACATCTGCCATGGTGATATAATTGAACATTACATGAGCTTTAAGCTTCTAATTAGATCACAAAAGGGATTGGGAAAATAGAATCACATTCATGAATCATTGCAATTGTGAACCTGTATTATCCTCATCTTTATTACTCTAAAGTGATGATTATCTTCATACTCCACATAAAAAATATCATAATTACATGGCATGATTAATATTATTATACTGCTCGGCCTCCTCCTCATCTTCATCATCGTCATCGACATCATCGTAGCAATTGGTATCACCATTACCTCTGTAATTCTATTGTCTTAAGAATCACTGCCTTGATCAATTAAAACTATTAGGGGCATCATTATTATCAATCTTAATTCATGTTGAGTCAGTAATGTTTGACCTTTTACCGTTCAGTGTCCATGATATCATACGATAGTAATCGTCATTATCAATATCATCACCATCACCATCAATTAAAACTATTACATGTAGGTGCATCATCATTGCCATCACAACTACTGTATTGTTGGCCCAGTAATGTTTGACCTTTACCATCCAATGTCCATGATCATTATCAACATCATCACCATCATCATCAATGAAAACTATTAAGTTCATCATCAATGAAAACTATTAAGTTCATCATCATTGTCAATCACAACTTTTGTTGAGCCAGTAATGTTTAACCTTTACTGTCCAATGTCCATGATATTATAATGATAGTAATCATCATTATCAACATCATCACTATCATTTGCACCATTGCCCTTCATCACCATTAAGATCATAGATATCTCCTGATATCAAGTGTTGTTAGTGTGTTGACCCCATCCTGTGTAGATGAAATGGTATTGACAGGTGAGACTCCCCTATCCTAATCATTTCTCTCCCCTGGCACCTGCTTATGTGTGATAGACACCTCACTACAGATGATGGGAGCTAGGAGATAATTATCCACACGCTAGAAGGTCTGTTCACACTTCAGAACCATGTATGGTATCTTCATATGAATATATACATGTCATGATTTAGACTCTTAGGTCTTTTCACACTTCAGAACTATGTAAGATATTTTCACATGAACATAGACATGTCATTATTTAGACACTAAAGTCTGTGTTTGCTCTTCAAAATTGTGCAGAGTTTATCACACAAAGGGAGACATATTATTACAGTATCTAGACGCCATTCAATACTAACAGGTCAGTTCATATTGGAAAACTAAAAAGTATCTGCTCTTATAGGCTTTATTCATGTTTCTAAATATAAAGCTGTAATAAAAGATCAGTTCCCTTTTGAAAACTTGAAGGACTAAAGGAATAACTATTCTCTATCTTTCTTTCTTGAGAACTTCCTACACATTGTAAATCTGTTGCAGGGAAGATACTTTAGTCCTAGAGCTCTCGGATGATGAAATAGTTTTACAATTTTGAGTGTTTAAATTTCATGTATGGTATATATCCATCAACGTTGTGGCTTTTCACATGAAGAATATTGGCAGACTATCAGCATACAAGAGGAATGAATAGTGACAGGCAGGTGACAGGTGGAAACTCAGACAATAACTTACTCATGCAAATGTTTTCAATTTTAAACAGGGTGATCACGTTCTCCTTGGTCTTTGTCATATGAGTATCCTGAGTTCTGACTGCATGTTTGCTATATCAAAGTGCCGAGTAAAGACTTGCTTTTTTGTTCATTCATTGAGAAATATTGAAGCTGATTTGTCATTTATACTAGACATTTATTTCGCTTCATTAACCCGTTGAGCCCTATGCCCGAGATAACTCGGGCTAGGGTCTATGGGAAATGTGTATTATACTGAAATCAAATCGTGTTCAACGGGTTAATATTCTGACTAGATAGTGAACACACAGCAGAAGCTGTAAAATCCAGTTTCTAATTCAATAACTTGCAATTCATATTGCCTATCTGATCCATTGTGTGGTTATACAAATAACAAATTTTCTTCCTGTTTGTGTGCATAGAGGATGAGAACACTTCTGCACAATGTTTTCTGTTCAGTTCTTAAATCTGTTGTACATATGCATGATATGTGCACAAAAATCCTTTGTTTATAAAAAGCGTCTCCCATATCAGTAGGAGGTGAGATCATACTCCAGTTGTCCTAGTGTAATACAGAGAGTAAGAGAAAGATCGGGAGGGGAACCCCCAGTGACATAATCATCCCAGGAAAATCTCCAGTGACATCATCATCCCAGGGTTCATAGGGTTAGGGAGGGATGATAATAGGAAGGGGAAGAAGAGCTGAAAGGAGTGCATATACAATCATGAATATTAGAATAACCCACTTTGTAATAGTCCCATAAAATTCCTGTTATTTGAGTTTGTTTACCTTCATTTGGGTCTGCAGGGGCGTGGGGGTTCTTATGTATTATAGAATGATTTTTTTGTTTCTGCTGTCGTTGTTTTGGACTTTAATGCATGCATGAGAAACTGGTAGATTTCAGTATATTTTACAATGGACTCCTCTGTAAAAGCTCAAAGGGCTCCACAGTACTGAGAAGAGTGCAAAATGGTTTGCAAACAAAGTTCCTCTTGAGTTGTGTATATAACAGGGAATATATTCATTTTCACAGAGTAAAACCATACAGAATTGGAATGTTTAATACCTCATATCTGCCAAAATATTTTGGAGGTATAGTACACATTTTAAGGTGTTTTTCTTCTTTTTTTTTAAATTTAATGAGCTGTTTCCTTGTTTGCATTTATGTTTTATTGAAACAAATCAAGGGAATCATATACAGTATTTACACAATTTGAAAAAAAAAATTACAAAACAACAAAATAAAAAAGAACAAAAAATAAACTAGCAAAGGCAGAGTAAGCTAAGTATAAATAGAGTACAATTTTTTTTAAAAAACCTGGAAATACTGAAGAAAAAAGGGTAGAATGGGGAATGGGGTAGGTGGGCATTTTCCCCAAAGATTTCACCTTTAACAAGTTTGAAGATTTCTCTTTCCTGTCCATAATGACTGCAATTTTTGGTAAACAAGTTTAGTCACACTAAAGTACTTTAGTTCCGTCTTGAATGATATTATATTTGAATAATGGTGAGAAAAGAGGTTAAAGATACACCTCTAAAAGAGGAAGTCACTTGTCATCTATACCCCTTGGTCCCCTTGATTTTTAAAACCAGAAGTTCCCTTATCATTCAACCATGATAAAATTTTAAAGTTTTCTTTACCATCCTATTTAAACAGGTTGTTTATTTCAGTGGCATTTTTCCCTGTTTTGTTGAGGCGTCATTGTTCTGACAACAAAACAGTAAATGACATGGGAAGGATACCAAGATACATCATTTATTTGCTCACTTGGGAGATAAATTACCCAGTAAACGTGCTGTATGAATGTGTGACAAGAAAAGAATGGTTTAATGACATAACTTGAATCTGAAGAGCAAAGAATTAGACATTGATCAGTGAATCCACAGAAGGGATTGTACTTCCTCCTTCAGTAAATAAGCATACAAACTATCTCATAGATGGGATAGGATAGGACAACTTTAATCCATGATTAGCTGTAAATCATAGTCTTAAATCAAGATTCATTTGAATTCTTTTCTACAAATCAAACATTAAAACATATATTCTTTTGCAGTTGAAATTGAAACATGTGCTTTGTATATTAAAACATATAATTTTGACACCCACATTTAATCCTTCAAAGCACTTGCCATTAATGGTGATAATAGCTGGATGATGATAACAGTGATGATGGAGGTATAGTTATAATGCTGACAATAAACAATTGTAGAGAGATTGTTAAAATTAAAATAAGATATTAATATTTGTCTTACATGTATGTTTGAAGTTTGATACTGTAACCATGAAAATAGGATTTTTTAATCATTTTTTTGTTGTTACTATGCTTGCTTGTAAATATCAACTAAAGGATTTTGACATTTTAATTTGAAGATGAAAGGTAGATTTGGAGCAAATTTTAGAGAGAATGAAATAAGCAAACATATTTGACTGGCGGAAATGCCAGATGATATTCAAGGATTGTTCAAGAAGTGTTGATTATAACATTCACAATCATGTGGATCCAAAACATTAACCAATTCAAAAGCTGATGTGATTGTGTTAAGAAATAGATAGCATGTAGAATTACATGTTGACTTTAGATTGTTTAACAATATTTATTCATACACATGTGTGTAGTGCATAAAGAAACCTGTCTTTGCTGGTAATTTTTCTTTTCATTCCACAAAAACATAGAGAACAATTCTTAGTGCATCACCTCCCAGCATCTTTGTCTCAAAATATCAATAATTTTAATATTTAAAAGAAAAATGCTTTGAAAGAACAAACAAAAATGATATGATTCTTTCATTTGTTTTCTTTGTGTAGGAGCCCAGTCAGAATGCAGGTGATGTAAAGCTTCGAGCTTTTGATTATGTTAAGGTTCAAATTAGCATGAAGGCTACCAGTATACAACATCAGAAGATGAGGTTACACCTAGTACACCCAAAGGTATGTTACTCTTTCATTTTTTCCATGGGGAATAATGACATGTATATGCTGATAACTTTTTTCCTTACTTTCCACCTTTCCTAATGCCCCCAACATCCTTTTATAATTTGTTTTCCTGTCCTTTTATCTCAATAGTCTTTCCCTTGGTACTTGTTGTTTCCTTTTCCCTCTCCTCCTCTTCTCTTTCTCCTCTCTGCTTCATCCCCTCTTTGTTTCCTTCTTGCAACACTCTTTTTTCCTCTTCTTTCTTTCCCAGTGCATGCTCTTCTTCCCTGTCCTCCCCTTCTTACCCTCCATCTTCTCTTCCCTCCTCCTCCTCCCCCTCCACCTCCTCTCCCTGCCTCCTCCTCCTCCTCCTCCCGTTCCTTCTCCTCCTCCTCCTCCTCCCCCCCCCCCCCCCTCCCCATTTCAACTTTCTCCCTTGGATACCTATTCCCCTGGATCTTCCACTGCCCCCTCTTCTTGCCTTTCCCTCTTCTGTCCCTCTTTTACCTGCCTTCTACCTTTTCCTCTTCCTCCCTTTTCCCAACCTTCATCTCTATCATCATCATCTCTCTATTTTTCTCCCTCTTTCCATATTCACTACTTCTTTCTTTCATTCACTCTTTTCTACTCTTTTCTCTTTCCTTTTCTCTCTTCTCTCATTTCTTTTACTCCCTGTCTTCCCATATTCACATCTTTCTTTCTATTCTTGCATCTTCCTCTTTCTCTCTTCTTCTCTTTCTTTCTTTTTCTCCTCTTCCCTTGAGCACACTTTCCTTTTCACTGCCCCTTTCCTCTTCTCTCTATCTATTAGCCTTTTGTTATCTTCCAAGGCTGAAGCTGGAAATTGAAATCCACCATATTCCACAATAGTATAGCCTAGATACTCATCTTTTGAAGAGATTTTCCCTCACAGATACCTATGTTTTCAGAGTCTGATACATATAATAGATTGGATAGACACTGAGAAAGATACGAGTAGAGTTCTAATGCAATAAATACTAGCTTCCTTTAAAACATTCAATGCCTGAAGGTAGTATGTTTTTCCTCTATGTTACACCATGCTCTTGCTGATTGCTTGAGCTGTCTGGCGAGCTAGACAAGAGAACAGTATAATATCTAGGTTACACGTCGTTGCATGACTCACTCCATGTCTGCTGAATACATTCAGCTATGCTTCATGTACATGCTCAAGCTTTGGGTTATAACAAAGGACTCATGCCATGTGTTGTCTCATGCCCTTAGTGAGCAATAATACTAACTAACAACTCATTGGTTTCTGTAGTTTGTCATCACTTCTAACTTTAAAAGTAGATCCCACTTGGCAGTCTTTTATAAGGAATAAGACTTTGTTAGCCTATCTTATGAATAGGGTTACTATTAAAATGAAAATATAAACAAAGTGTTTCCAGATTTTTGCAGCTATAATGATGCTTCAAAAAATAATTCTATGGGCAGCTTTTGTGATTTTACCCCCTCAAAATTTGTGAAGAATGTAGTATTCATTATTCTTGAAACAAACCAACAAAAAAATAATAATAATTGGACTACTTATCCAAATTCCGGTCGGACCTAAGTACTGGAGGTAAAGGCCCTATTAGAATTACTATGGACTCCTATTTCATGTGTCTTTATTTTAATGGCAGTCTTATTTTATTTACCTACTATTCCTCTGTGAAATATATATATATATATATATATATATAATGTAGATTACACTGAAAATTATTCTGCATGTCAGATGATAAAAATTCAGCATTAATTGGGACAGAAATGAAAGTTTGAATTTGATTTTGAAAGAATCATTAAATATTTAGAAGTTATTTGCTACATTTTCATCAGCAATCCAAACCATTAACCTGTTGACTACTTGAACCAGGTGGCTCCTGTATAAAGTCTATGAGAATAATAAAATTTAGTAATCAAGGGGTTAATGAGAGGATTCTCAAACTATGAGTACTTGTCATATTCCAGAAGGAATTATGTGAGTGTGATGTATGAGTATGTGCATGCATAATGTCTGTGTTTGTACTAGTAATGGGGGCAGTGAGTCTGTCAAGCCACAGGCATTATCATGTCCCATCCCCCTTTATTTGGACCTCTCTTTATTAGCATCAGAAAGTGCCTCAGCTCCCATTAAGGAATTTTCTTCATCCCGTAGATGAGAGCGAACTTTCCTTCCCACGGCGACGCATGCAATAAGGTGTAGTCTTCACAAACTACGATCATGTTGTCTCGTATTTTTTGATACATGTAGGCCTACTTGAATCAGGATAGGTAATAAACAGGAGACTGCTTTGCCCTAAGTTAGAGTATTGGCAGGTCTTTTTGTTTGATTATTCAGAGGATGGCTATAATGTGTTGAAATTGGCTTTCTTCTGAAGATAATTGCTTATCTGGTTCACACAGTTTTGTATGAACTATAAGATACTGCTTGAGAGCATCTCTCTCTCTCTCTTCCTCCCCTCCTCCCCCACCTGTGTCCCCACCTTTTGCTCCCTATCCCTTCCTTTCTCTTCTTCCCTCGTCTCTATTTCTTTTTTTTTTTTTTTCTCTCTCTCTCTCTCTCTCTCTCTCTCTCTCTCTCTATCTCTCTATCTCTCTGTCTATGTATCTTTGACATAAGGTATATTCCAGTCATTGCCACTCTCTTGTCACTGCTAGTCTGCTGTCACTTCAGGCAAAACTCTGATGATACTGTCTGTGGTGCATGCATTTGTGTTTGTATTGAAATCAATCCAGTAGTGAGTGTACAAGTGCACCACTTCATAGTTTTTAAGAAACTTTCACAGCAAGCTGTCTTTGTAGCTATATGCAGCCTGTGTATTTTCCATTCACCTCCTTTGATAGTTCAGGCTTATCAGACAGAGATGTATGCATGCCCCTTCTATTTTAAATTCCTTGATTCACCACTGAGTTAATGCAAGACCTGAATATCCAGGTGCTCTACAAACACAATGATATGTATGCACATGTATTCACTATTGATCCTATTGAAGCTGTGCATATGGTTGCCATTACTATAGCCTGTCTCTATGGGATAGTACGAGGTTAATGTCATGTATACGATTAGTTTACAATTGACTAAGAAATGATTTACAGCATTGCAAACCAAGTATTTCAGCATAGGCTGGTGATCAATAGACTGGAGAAAAAAGATAGAGGCCCATTATAACTGTCAACAGGTGCTGCTTTGTAAATGAAGTAAATGGTCCTCCCAAAAAATTGCCCCTTCCCCACAAAAAAAAAAAACGAAAAAAAAAAAAAATATATATAGGCCTATAGGAAAAATAATTTTAAAAAACATATGGATATGAATACAGATTCCATAGTTTGATGTCTTATCACAAATCACACTTTTTATTTTCTTTTTTCTTTTTTTTTTTTTTTGGTCGGGGGGGGGGGGGGGAGAATCGTACCTCTGACCATGTTCTTTTCACAACCTTCCCTGTTTAACCTCTGGGTCCTGAGATAGCTCCTTAAAAGTTGTCATTTATCGCAGCTGCTTGGTATAAATCACCCAATATTTATCAACAAACATAGTCATTTGTTAGGGGATGTTTTAGTACAGTTCCTTTCAATGAATGTATTTTCAACCATTTGTGACACACAGACTGGATGAATCTAGCTTAGCTCGGTCTCATAGGGGACAATTCTTTTTTTACAGAATGTTAGATATTTTGAATGAAATTGATCGATGAAAACAAAGTATGATGCTGGTAATAGTGAATGTATAAAGCTGCCGCAATGCTCAGTTGTTCATTGTGTTGGTATATATGAGCATTCTTGCATGAATAATTCACTTTCTAGAAATGATCATTTTCATATTCTGAAGTTGAGTGCTTATGTCATTACAGGTTTTTTTTATGGGAGGCTTTTTCATTTAGCTTGTGAGATAATGATAATGATAGTATAGTGCATATTCCATCTTATGCCATGTCTCTATAAATGATAAAACAATCAGTATATGAGTCATGAGATAACATGACATATTTTTAAAAGGTCATTCATGTCAACTTAACCCATTGAGCACAATTTGATTTTAGTATTTACACATTTTCCATAGAACCCAGCCCGATTTATTTCTGAGTTAGTATTTAACAGGTTTATCCTTGCTATAGTTTGTAATTTCTTGTATGATCTGCTCTGTACCAGCATATACTAATAGCTGTAATATATTGAGCATAGATATCATGGTCATTACACAAACAAAATAAACTTTTATGCATCATAAATGTGGTATGGATATTACATGACAAGCTGAAATTTCAGTGCATGATATTGCGTGTTGTTCTGCGTCACTTTACCACACTTCTTACCACTTTGTTTTCTCTCTTCGTAGTATCTCATCTCTTTCTTTATGTGTCATTGCATGTGTCTTCCAATTATACTTCCATCCATTTCCTAGATCTGTTATTATCACTGCTTTCTCTTGCATTCTCATTTCTTAGAAATACCTTCACTCTTTTTTTTTCGTGGTGTATTATTTCTCTGTATTAGCATAATGAAAGTAGAATGTTTCCACTTTTGTGCCTTGCCCTATCATTAACCTGAATGTATAGGAATGTTCTGAAATCTTTCACATCAACCTATAAATGACAAATAGTACCACATACATGTAACATGCAATTTAAAACCTGAATTGATTCCTCAGTATCTCATGAGATTAGGTATAAGAAACCTGAATGGTCAGGAAATGCATGTTTCTCAGCTAAAAACTACTCCATGCCTTTTAAAGTCATAGAATTCATCTTTTAGAACTGTTTTAAGTAGAAAAATTGAAAATTGAAAATGTTATTAGAAGTTTATGACATACATCTGGACTCGGTACTGACTGGCATCCAGGACATATTGTCCCGTATATTGAGGATAAAGTCCCCAGTTTACTGACTGGCATCCGGGACATATGGGCCCCTTATATTGAGGATAAAGTCCCCAGTTTTCCACGATAACAGAAAATGAAAAATTCCACGGAATTTGGGAAGACATGGAATTCGCAGAATTTCATGGAAAATGGGATTTTGGGGGCCAAAAAAAATTGAATTATGAAAAATATAGCAAAAACATAGAAAACAAAGCAAAATCCAAGAACAAAACCGTGCATCAGCGGAAAATCTGGATCGATGCAATTGCAGCGTTCACCATGTGTTTGCGGAGCTCGAGTTGTGTCTGCAAGAATAATTTTTACATATATATGGGCAACTTATGTTGTTTGGGGTTTTTTCTTAGATTTTTACTACATGTAATTATAGTTGTTTGTCATAATTATGTTTTTTACATATCACCGAGGAACACGGAATATGAACTTTAGGACACCGCAGAACACAGAGTTTGCATTTTAGAAAACGGAAAATTGGGAATCAGGACTGGACGGTGGACCCTTGCTAGAATGGAACAGTTTAAGCACTGGGCTCACTACATGCAGGCTGCCCAGAATTTCCATCCGAACCCCCTACCAGTAGTATTAATGTGTAAAATCCTGAATACATGTTAATGCCGGCATAGCCAGGATTTCATTTGGGAGGGGGATTCCCCCCCCCCCCCCTTGTGCAAAGCTTAGAAGTTTTGATGTTTCATTGTAATCATTCCTTGTCTGCTATTTCTCTTCCTATGTTCCCTCACCTTTCATTCTTACTTTTTTTCATTTTTGGGGCTTTTTTGGGAGGGGCCTGTATAAATCACATGCCTTATCTTGTTTAGGTAATGACATAACTCTGTTATGTTATGTTATCTTATCTTTTATTTATTTCAATACAGGATATAAAAAACTGCTATCAGCCGTAAGGCTGTTTTTCTGCAAGTCCATACATAAAAATAGAAAACATAAGCAGAAAAATGACAATAATGAATTACAAATCATGACCAAAATGATAAATACAAATTATAAACAGAGTCAGACATTGCCTTTACATTGACAATGCCCTTGATATAATTATCTCTGACATACTCAGATTTAAAAACTTGGAAAAACTTGGAAATGCTTGACTTTTGAGAAAATTTCAAATGTTTTATTCAAAATTCAATATCCCCCTACTTTCATTACTCACTACAAAAATATTGGGATGTTTTATGATGTATTCACCTATGTACTGCTATCTGGCATTACAGTGAATTTTTCCCCTACAAAAATATTGGGATGTTTTATGATGTATTCACCTATGTACTGCTATCTGGCATTACATTGAATTTTTCCCCTCCAAAGGGGCTGTGTTGAACCAAATGCCATAGGTTTGAATACAACTCAGGCATGGTGTAGGAAAGTAGGAAACCTTGATCTGTATAGAGTAATGAAGAATTAGATTGAATTATACCAGCAGTGCTCAGTATGAGCGGTAAGGAAGTCCCTTTCTTTCTCTGTGAGAAAAACTGCATCCCGTGGTGTCTGGTACTAGTATATGGAAGGAAATGATGATCGTCCCAGGAGTTATTAGGATAATGATGATAAATGACATTTAGCCTCTATACTGAAGTAAATTACTTTTCACAGTGGAGTGTAGATGCCTGTATTATTAGATACAAGGGGCCCCTGTACATTCAGACTGCATTCTGACAGTATTCAATGCATTGCTACAAAGATGCATAACATAAGGGGAGGCAGCCATGTTGGTTTGGTTTGATTTGGTTTGGTTTGATTTTCCGTAATGTTAAAAAGACATCAGATTTTAACAAACAGAGGAATATAAACAAATTAGTAAATCAAAGTTCAAAATAAGTACTGCTGGAAAGCTCTACTCAGAGGCTCTCTACTCAGAGGCATTGTTAAAATGTCTCTGTTCTTATCCTAGAGGTCTGTGTGTCTGCTAGGGGTAAAGGTGAAAGAAAAGGAAAGTGAAAATGCTGTCTAAGAAGTTGGTGGGCTTTTTTGATAAAAGTTGACCTTAAAATTAAAGTATATCAAAGAAAAACCACAAAATCTTGTTTTCATAGACCAGCAGTATAGGCTTAAATGTGAATAATTATTTCAATATACCCATGTAAAATTGTCTGAATGTTCCATATCATCTAGAGATATGATAATTTTCCTTGTAACAGGTGTTTTTAAAAGACTATTTATAGAAATGATAGATGTAAGAAAATAATGTAATGTTTGAAATCACATGATATATCCAGAAGCCAAATGCCTGGATAAGCATCACTTCATTTTCCTAATGAACAATATATCTCTAGGGCCTAGAATATGAAATGTCAGTGATATCAGTAAGAAAAACTAATTATATTTCTGTGTAGTTGCTGGTAGAGATTGGTCATATACTTGTCCATGTATTTCACATTCAGTCAGTCATCATAAGAACATTAGTAGATATAATGACTTTAAATATTAATATAACTCGTATTTATTCATTATGTTTTTGTTCATTTGTTGTTGATTACAATTAATTTGTGTGTAGACCCTTTTTTTGGGGGGGGGGGGGGTGTCATATTTTCGTTTCTTTGGGAGATAATTGCAAGTAGGCAGTTATTGGGCCCTATATTGAGAAAGTGAGATATGAAATGCTATATGCAAGTCTTTATGCACTCATGAATTGTACAGATTTGATTTTATCATTTTGCTTTCATGACATTTGGGAATCTTTACAGAGCACACAGTAAATGATCTTATTTACAAAAGTGTAATATCTGTGCAACTTGAAACATTTTATCCAAATCTCACTAAACAATTTTAAACTTCTACTCAGTGCTCATTGCAAATGATCTTATTTACAAAAGTGTAGTATCTGTGCAACTTGAAACATTTTATCCAAATCTCACTAAACAATTTTAAACTTCTACTCAGTGCTCATTTTATGAACAATTCTTTTTCTATAAGTATTAATGCATATTGCAGTGATGCATAATATCCATTCTCACTTCTAAAAGGTAGACCTATACAGTACAGATAAGCTGAAATTGTGTAAGATGGAGAATACTAATCATCATCATTGCTAGCTACATGTATGATGTATACATTATTGTCAGTTGTAAATCAGGCATGAAAATGATTTATCAGTATTATTACTGTCAGCAGTATTGATGTTTTCAAGAACGGTGTTTGTATCATAATTTTATTGCCATTTTCATGGAGGAAATTAGAAATGCATATATGTGTTCAAAATTGGCTTCATTTTTTTAATGGGGGGGGGGGGGGGTTCTTTGCTTATTTCACTATCTTGTTAGCTTTCTCACTATCTCTGAAATTCTGTATGTTGTGTCTGTCTACAGCAAGCTTGTGTATAATCACCTAAGAGTGAATAATAATAATAAAATAATAATAAATCTTTTAGAGTACACTTTCTCTTATAGTACCAATCAAGGCACTACATAATGTCACCAAATACACCAAGAATACCTTAGTATAATCTTAACACTTTTGAAAATGTACAAAAGAGAAACAAAAGAAACATAATAGAAATCCCTAGTAGCTCTGATTGAAAGGAGCTGTTTAATTATGGTTTGGAATAAAATGTTCTGAGACAATTGATGTTTCTTAGATTTCTTTTGAATAGAGTAATGGCACTAGATGGATAAGATTTTCTATGTTTGTAAGGACGTACAATCATTTGAGGTGGTGCTATGTATTGTGTAGCTATTTGACTTCTACGTTACTGTTTGTCTGGTGGATTTCCATGCTCAATCATGGCACACGCTGAATTTGCAGTTTGTTGAAGGCATAACATTGTACCTCAAATGTTTTGGGGTAAAATAGCATTTCTAGTACCAGGTTATATGCTGCTTGAACAATTCAGGGAGAAAGCCATTGGAAAGTTTGTACAGTGAGCAATGCATTCCATTTCAGTGAGCTTCTCTCTTTGTGTTGGTGTAGACACAACATTCCCAGATAAGGCATGTATGCTCACGTGACCTCAAAAGGTCAGAAAACAACACACTAAAGGTCTTTGATTGACCCTGGCAGCTGATTTGTCTTGAAAAACAGTCTTGATCTCCTTTCCCCCCATTTCACATGTATAGGAAATATGCTGTGTATCTTCATGATAAAATCTTCCCATTGGATAGAACTTTGAAAAAGTTCTGTCCATGTTTCATATTTTGCTGTATGTTCCATTTCTGTGGCTCCAATTGATTCACTGAATTTCCCTTGTCAACTATTGTCCACATTCTATATTTACACGCCTGTATGTTACATCCCAGTTGAGTCTGTTCATGCAGTATCCCATCAGAACCAGTTTTATCCACTGTAACTTTTGGTTCCTAACTATACATGTAATCAGAAAGCTTCCATCTTCATGATTTATTGCATACATAAAATGTTCCTCTCACTTAGTAAAGACAAAATCCTGATCTGGGGAGTGTTTCATGAAGAGTTTTGTCAGTGATTTTCACTGACTAATATGCTTTCAGCCAATCAGATGCGAGGATTTTCAGTAGCTTATAACATTTGTCAGTGATTTTCACCGACAAAACTCTTCATGAAACGCTCCCCTGGTCTCCCCAATAGATATCATTGTAAAGTGCATAAGTATGATTAAGAAATTCTCATAATTTAACCAGTGAATTGAACCAGCAGTAGATCCTTCATCAATTGTCTTTTTACCATCATATTTCCAATATTGCAATAAAATGAAGTACATGTACATTGTTTATGGTATGCTCTCAAAGTCTGTTAGTGTAGACTGTAACCGAGTGGAAACCATGAATTTGAAATGTCCAGACTTTGAAAGATTCCCTTTGTTCAGCTGGCTGGCAGGCTGGCTGGTTCAACCTCAGCATGCTTCTACTTCTAATGCCTTGTTGAACACTAAGCCTGAGATAACTTGGGCTATATGGTCTATTGAAATCATGTGTTATACTGGAATGAAATCGTGCTCAAGGGGTTGATAGTATAGTCTTATAGTTCTATAGAGTCTTCACACACCCCTGTGATCCAGTTGTTTACAGAATTTCTGAACTCCCTTGCATATGGGTAGTTGAAATTTCAAGAAGTATGTTAGTTCTAATACATCGCCAGTAGCTTCCATACAAATTTCTGTTTCATTCATGATTTCTTTCATGATCATGTCAACTGGTCATAGTTAAAAATGAACAGTATCGTTGTACTAATCATTTGTTTATAAAAAACGACTACTAATGAATACAGTGGTTTGTTTGGAGCTAGAAGGGCGTTAAACTCATATGCTTTAACACATAATTAATGCCCTTCTGACTCTGAACAGATGATAAAGTGGTTTATTATCTCACAATTAACAAAGACAAGCCTATAAACTTTGAATACTAGTACATTGCAGAGAATGACCGGGGGGGGGGGGGGGGGGCACTCGACCCCAAAAGTGGTAGGTATGTGCCGCGGGCGAGACAATAAATGAGGGCTTTGGAACGGGCTTATTGTGAAAAGGAGGGTCTTCGGAACTACAAATGTTTGTGAAAACGGGGGTCTTTGGAACGGTTCGCCTGCGTGTGAGTGTGTATGTATCCCTATGGAACGGGCATACGTGCATGCAGCTAGCCCAGCTGCACGGGCGCCGGGTGCGCTCGCGCAGAGGCGATGGTCGGACAGCGCTCTGCGGGCCGCTTTTCACCAAAAATGCAGCTCGTTGTAGCGGATCGATGCGGCCGGAACGGCGTAACGAAAAATATACGAAGCTTTGGAACGGATTTCTTTCTTCTTTTTTCTCGATAAAAAGAAAATGCTATGCTTTGGAATGGCTTTCTTTGTTCTTTTTCTCAATAAGAAAAAAATGCTATGCTTTGGAACGGAAATTTGAGTGTAAAAATGGGGGTCTTCTCAGTAGCACATACCCACCATGCATTATATACTGAGTGCCCCCCCCCCCCCTCCCCGGGAGAATGACTCATATAACCACTGCTATTTTGTAAGTATCTTACAAGAATATGTTTAGTCTGTAACAGCTATTGCACTTTAATTTCTTGTCATCACTGTGTAAAGGAAAAGAAAAGGAATGCTTGTTATATTTCATGGGTTTCATGGGTTTTTTTTTTTACATTTTTTACATTATCCTAGGTTCCTGGATTCAGTGTTCCTGCAGTAGAAGAATCACCAGGACAAGATGACAAACAGGATGAACCCCCTGCTAAGAGAGCAAGAATCGAGTCCAACTAAAGGAATCCTGTTGTAACCTGATACTAGTAACCCCATATCCCACTTTATGGTTTTGAAGGATACTACATATGCATCCTTTATGAAGATTGTTGCAGACCGAAAATCTCTTCCTACGGGAATCAGTCAGTCATTGATCAATGATATCTTCCATTGTAGTTTCATTGATTTAATGCATTTGATGATTGATGATGCCACTAATGCACCCTGTGTTTGTCCGCTGCATTTGATCAGAATTCAGGTTTGATAGCAACTTTTTGTTTAACTTTATTTGTTTTTCATAAGTAATTTGAACACTTATCCCATACCAACAGATGCTATTCCACAATCACCATCATTGATGATGTTTGGTTTGGATAGCCAGATGAGCCCAGTGAGTCCTCTTGAGTGAATACTTTTCCACAGAATGAGTTAACTGACAATATATGGAATGATCTATTGCATTTATGTTGTGGACTTCATCATGACTGAAATACGAAACATATCCTTCAAAAGTGTGATTGTGAAACAGCATCTGTTCGTATGTGATAAGTGGCCAAATTACCTATGAAAAACAGAGAAAGTTAAGCAAAAGTTGCTATCAAACCTGAATTCTGATCAAATGCATCCTTTACAAGATCATTCCATCGGAGTGTACCTTCTTATGTATTATTACTACTCATTTACTTGTGTCATGAAGATGAAAAACAAGCTTGATCTCTATGACCCAAGTTTGGTCTCTTGTTCCTCCCAGTATATCTCATCGGGGGAAAGGTAGATGGAGGCCTACAGAGATGAGTGGGTGGAATTTCAAAGTGTGAATCTCCTTCACAAGAGGCCTCTATCATCTTATCAGGGGAAGGTCAAACTAATAAGGAAGTTTGATCTTTATTGAATGTCATGAGTAGATTATTGCATTATGTTACACATTGCCTTTATGTCTTTTATACAACTGCCACAATGTGGCAGGAGGCATTATTTTTAGGGGTTGTCCATCTGTACGTCCATCCTTCCCGTTTTTGTTCTCATGAAGAAGAACCATTTCATAGATTATTTTCAAACTTGGCCCATGTATGCATACTTGGGTGACAATAATCTGATTAGATTTTGAGGTCAAAGGTCGCATAGGTCATAATAAACAGGAGAAAATAGACTGTTCTTGCCATAACTTTTGCAGTTTGACATGTTAACTTTAAACTTGGCACATGCGTACTAGGGTGGCAAAGATCTGATTAGATTTGGGTGTCATGAGGTCAACGGTCATAGAGGTCATCATATACATAAAAATGGCCCATTCGTGTAATATATGTAACTCTTGAACAGTTTGAAATGTTAACCTTAAAACTTGGCACATACATGCATACTAGGGTGGCAATGATATGATTAGTTTGGGGGTCATAAGGTCAGAGTTTATATGTCATCGTGATCATTATATACATGAAGATAGATGGTTGTCACAGTAACTTAAGAAAAGTTTAATGGATCAGCTTCAAACTTTGCACATATTTTGTTTGAATGTGTAAATCTGCATGTTTGGTCATACCATCCATGACTGTACATGCAGTAATTGCATTGACAGTAGTATTTTAGCTCATACCAGAGCGATAACTCTTTAATTCTCACTGAGAATTTATGGAAATTCAGCAGGATTGTGTGACATATTTCAGATCTGGCAAAGGGCAGAGGAATTGATTTCGACTCTGTGCATTCGAGAATCCATCTAGTTTCATTTTTTTAAATACAATATTGGGAGTTGGTGTTTTTACCTGTCATTATCTGAATTTGTTTTTATGTTAGATTCAAGCATTATGTTTCTTTTAGGCACCAACTGATTTTCCTCATATATGTTTTAATGTTCATTTGGACTGATCTTTTAAACTGTGAATTAATAGAGCAATATGATTTGCAAATCTAAGATTGTTATAATCTTTATCCCTCGTAGAAAAGTAAAATGTAACGTGAATTGTACCTCATGAGCGACTTCCCATCTCAATTTTATTTATTTTAACATGATTTTTATTGTATTATTTTAAATAATTTTGTCTGGTCATGTGCTGAAATGAGGCTTGGAGTCCATTTTTTGCCAAGGAGCTTCCACTAAGTTCTTTTTTTTTCTATTAAAGGATGTAAATACCAGAGGATGCACAACAAGCAGTTTTACAAATGCTCTGAATTTTTATCTTGCAAAGCCGTAATTATATTATAATAGTCAAGATTGCTGGTTGCATAGTTTATTGCTATGTCAGGTAAGCTGTTCGGTGTTTGAAATATTTTTTTCGTAAATTTGAATACATAAGGGAAGTAACTGCTCTGTTGTGAAAGAGCATTATGTGTCCAATTAAAAGTAATGTACAATTTACCATACCCCGATCATGATTCATTTAATCTCATCTTTCATTGTGACTGAGGAACTTGAGGTGGAGATTTTGTAAAGAAAAGAGGCGAAATAAGTAGAAACAAAAAGCCTATTGAGGATCAAGATTCAAGAATTTGTAGCTTATGTGTATGTGTGTGGGTGTGTGTGTGTGTGTGTGCTTGCGGTGGGGGGGGGCAGGTGGTGATGTCAAGAGTGATACAGTAGAAACTCAGCATAACGAGGTCCTTGGGACCATCAAAATTACCTTGTTATAGCAGGAATCTCTTTATATCAGGGTTTAAAAAAAATAGAATAGCTGGGACCAGAAAATTACCTTGTTATATCAGGAATATTGTTATATCAGATCTTTTATATGGAGTTCCCACTGTAGCAAATGACATGTAATAGAAAACAAAGAGTGTAACATGTGAAAGAAAGTCACTATCAAGACAAAACTTACGTAGGACTTTAGTGAGAGAGAGAGGGACAGACAGACAGAGTGAGACACAGAGAGAGAGAGGAAGAGAAAGACAGATAGAGACAGGTAGAGAGAGAGTGTAAACATCCATTATAGTATCTAGGTAGTAGACGGAGAGAAATGTGCAAAACAAGGAGGGGAAAAAGGAAATTTAAAGAGAAGAAAATATTTGAAATAAGTAGCCAGATAGAATGTTCGTTTTTTTAAATGGCTACAATGTGAAAGAAATAGCAATACAAAAGAGATAATGGAATGTGAAGTGGAGATGTATGCAGCACAGAGAGTCAGTAAAGCTCAAGATAGCTTTTTAGATACTTGATACAAGTTGCAGGAGAGCTGAAAGATACAAGACACAGATTCAGTAAAGCTCAAGATAGCTTTTAGATACTTGATATAAGTTGCAGGAGAGCTGAAAGATACAAAAGACAAGACACAGATAGATTGTAGGATATTTCAGTTGTGAAAAACACAATGTAAGGAAAAGAATGTCAAGGAAGTTGAATTTGAAATTGAATTTGAAAGAAATGAAGAAAAGAGAGATGCAGAAAGTGAAAAATATAAGAAATGGAAGGACAGCTCGGATTACTTCAGAAATTTTATGATCTTTACTCCCAAATTATCTGCCAAGAGCCAAAAAAGTTATGAACTAAAAAATACAAGTCAACACTCTTCTAGCTTCCAGCACATGGTCTTTGTTTTATCTCCTAATATTTATTGTCTCCCTGCTCTTTATCTCTTATTTCTCCTTTCATCTTTTCTTCTTAACAAGGCATACATCATCTCATTTTTCATTGGTGTGGTCTTCTATTGCTAATTCACATATCTTTCAATAGTCACTCAAACAAGTTTAACCATATTCACTTCAATCTCTCGTTCACCCAACTCGCACTCTCACAACTATTATTTCTTGCACTGTAAGATGTCTTTCTATACATATTTCAAGTCAAAATACTGGTTCTGTATGTTGTTCAGTCCATGATAAAGTAAGGAAACTTGACAATTAATCATCTTTCAACTTTACCCTCTGAAATAATAGGGGACCTGACCCTCTCCACAAAACTTTCAAAAAACAATCTTACTTTGCAAATGGCAACTCATACAAACTATATTACTTCAAAAAGATATTACATTTGATGTCATTTAATTTTATCTCTAGGCATCACCATACATGTATGCACAGATGAAGGTGGCATTGACATGGTTTTAGCATTACATGCAACATTAACTGTGATTATCACAAGGAATCAAAGATTTTATAAAACTTCTTGTGAATGTTCTTCTCATTTGATCCATATACCACTGACATAAAAAGATCTCACAAAAAATCACCATACAGTGAACACAACTCAAGTGAAGTGCATCTGATCACAAAATGCTAAGTTGCCTTAGAAATGATATTTATAAATGCCTCTTTTTCATAGATTTTTACAACTTTTTTTGTATTTTGTAAATTGTAATACATAAGTGGAAGAGTATTGCAGGATCTTGTGGCGACAAAAAAGGAGCATGTTGTCTGGTGTCCAACCCGAGAGAAGAAACTGTGGTGCTGTCAAGCGGTGTCGTCATCATCATAGGCCTAGAGTTCGTCGTCAGTTTCAGTGATGGATAACACGTCTCTCTCCCTCATGGGTCTTACGAGATCTTATGGGACAACTCACTACAACTATCATTACACCAATAATTTAGGCAAAGGCACTGCTAGCAGATTACACCCACTAAGTCCCACGTTAGAAGCTGCATTAAACATAATGGTACTGAATTGGTGTGCCCCGCACAAAATAATGAATATATTTACATATATAAAGAGCCAGAGCCCAACGTAAACCTAGGAATTTAAGCTGTAAATAAATCAAAATTTTGCATATTTCTATAGTCTTAATGATTCTGACCTCAACGTACTGTTTAAAGGGCTGATGATGTGCAGTGACCGTCTTGGATTTGACATGGAGTATATCATGCACAATACAAATACATACATCTTAAGATCTCATACTTCATCCTCTACATCTGTTTAGATTTCAAATGGCTACAAAACTTGATCAATGACTTTGTACGGGTGATATTTTTTTTTCACACACAATATCTTTCACCATTGGTAATATCTGATTTGTTAGTACCATACTTTCTTTTGCTGCGTGTTAGGTTCACAATCAAAACCAGTTTCTGTAAAGATCAAAGCCCTCTAGCCATGATAGAACAAGCCAATATGAGTTGCTTTCATTGAAACCTACATTGTAGCCATGATCCAAAGGTCATGTAACATACCTCGCCCTGCCCCACTTCCTCGTCTTCATAATATTAAATCAGAAAAATATCTTTAAAAAAATCTAGCTAACTGGGAGAATAATGTACAGGGGAAGGATTCCAAGAGTAGTCCAGAGTTAACCCTGCTTCTCTTGTTCAATGGCTGTATTGAAAAGAGAAAAGAGAAATGAAATACAGAAATTAAGAAATATATCAGTAATCAGTTTTAATGATATCAATAGAATAATCAACTTCTACCATAGCCTCTCCCAGTTTTAACTTATGTACAGTTACATCTTAAAATAGCTGCTTCCGCTACATGTACCGTTTGAAAAAAAAAATGAATTCAATATTTATGGCTGTTTCTTTCTATAATCCAAGTAATAAGATTCAATTAACATGTTATGATAGACTATAGGCAACTGTACGAATGGAATCCACCCTGTATACATTGACTGGTGCTATAATGGCAAGCCTTGGCAGGAGTTTTGTTCAAAAGAAACTTTGCATGGAAACCTTTAAAATTAACAAACTAGTCTACTGACACCAGCATACACAGATAAAAATTCTAACTGTGGAGTGTGGAAGGCGTATTAGAATTTTTTAATGTTTGTTACTGTAATCAACTCTCTGAAATTTTTCTTCAGTATTTAGAGCTTTGAAAGAGAAGTGAGAATCTGTTCTGCTAAATAATAATGTATACATAGATAGTGGATTCCAGAGACAGTGCTAAAAGCTCAAGCAATCACAATATGCAGGCACCTCAAACTTTAACCCTTCAAATTGTATAACATTGCTCATCTCATGAATTCTACTGACATTAAAAATTCCAATCTGGACAACACAAGGCAAACTGTGTCAGAAAACCATAAATATAGACACAATTTATAAGCCCCCCCCCCCCCCCCCCCCCCATCCATGTCCAACCTTTTCAACCTGTTCAAATCTGGGAAATAATCTTTCCTCATATCAACTTTAAGTAGAATACATGGTTCATGTAAGTGCAGGTAACAAGGACACTTTAAACAAGCTCACTTGTGTTGCAAAGCAGCATTTATACATTTGCATGAAGAGATCTCTAAATGCAATTTTCTCCTTTTCTGCTCACGAAAGGTCCTCATAGGGAGGTGTTTGTTGGGTTTTTTTTTACTATGATATTCTTATAGGGCATTTTTCAATTTTCTGGAAGTAAATAACAGTTGCTTTAGCTATTCTAGCTGGTCTTCCTTGCTAGAGTGCACCAGTATTCAAGGAATTGTTCTCTAGTGGATTTTATCTGGGTCATGTATGACAATGTTAGACTCATTGTGCAAATGATACAAATGAAGAAGGGATTTGAATCTCAAACCCATTTCATTTCTTATTAATGCACTTAGCATGTCACCAGAATCATTAACAACCCTTATCTCCTAATTATCAGCTATACAACATAAATTTGTTGTGGCACACTATTGCAGTGATTAATCCACACATGTGAGAACCTCTGTAATACACAGTTAAAATGGTACAATCTTACAAAGTTAAATGCTGCTCCTGCCTGAAATTTATCATTTCATGGTAAGATGGTTGCTGATGTGCCCCCACTTTCATAACCAGGATATTAACAGTAAAATGCATAAAATGCAGAGAACTCTCCTTCATTTTCTACTTTAACTTGAGTCATGCAATCTCACAAAATCTTCCTTGTAAAAATATTTTAGTTTGAAAATTTGAAAAGGAAAGAGACAGACAGTATACGACTTTTGCAAGAATAGCTTACTTTCTTTTGTTGGTAGAGTGTTCTTCTCTGAAGTCTCTGTTTTCTTAAGTTTTGTCTTGTCGAATTTTTCAACTTCACTGACGTCTGGTTTGTCACCCATGATTGTGAGATTATGTCTGGAAAAGAATTGATAACAATATTATTAGAAAAAAATACAAGATATCTATCATGCATGGTTATGCCCAGTATAGTAAATGAAAACTGGAGCTGAAAAAAAGACTTAAGTAAACCTTGAAAAACATTTTTAAATTAAATTTGTAGCTAGCTAACAATGTGGCAGATCTTTAAAAAAATACAACCAGAACAAACATGATTCTCTTTAGTTTTTGCATCTACTTACTCTATACCAAACTTTGTAGAAAAGTGATTTCACTTCATAAGAAATCAAGATTAAGCAAACTATAATACATGAGGGAAGTACGTTCACACAAAAAATATGCCTGCTCATCACTAAACTACATCCTTACAAGTGATCTTTAAGTGAAAACTCTCAAACTTCACAACTATTCAGTCATAAAATACACACGTCAACTGGTTCTTTTTCATTACAGAAACTTTGGGAAGATTTAAAAAAAAATTCTCATTCTTCACATATAGGTGAACTACAAGAACTTCTTATTAGTCCTGTATCACCAGTGGACTTGGGCTTTGGAATATATAATCTGAATCATGGGAAGTTAACCCAATATATATCCACAAATGAATACATAGGCCTACTAATCACAAAGTCTTTAAAGAATGAATACGCAGCCATACATGTAGGAGAAAAAGCAAAAATCAGTCAGGGAGAAAGACTACATAAGACAAGTCTGGCCAATAACACTCGTACAGTACATAAGTAGTGTCTGGTATTGAGACCACACGAGACAGGTTAATGACTTTGTCAAAATAATGCCTCCTGATTATTCTGTATGAAAAATTATGTCTTTTTTTCAAATTATCAGCTTTTTCCTTTCCAAGAAGAAAGGGAAGGGGGCCAGGGGAAAGGAGTGGGGGAGAGAGTTGGGAGAAGGGGGTCGCCACTAAGAATACAGCTATTATTAGTCTATTACCTTTGCTCCCAACAATTACCTCAGATCAGTATAAGTTCTTAGACAAATTTTGAGGAGGCTGGACTTATTTTTACTTTGTGTACCCCCCCCCCCCCTCCTTTCACAGCAACATTTTCCATTGCTGAGGCTTCTGTTTCCTTGTTTTAAAAGTTCTAGTACACCTAGAACCCATTTGGCTATAATCATATTCATTACTAGTTCCACTCAAGTTCAGATATTAATGTTATCTCCTCATATCCGATCTGAATATTACAGATCCAAAATCAGGGACTCAATCCACTTGCAACGAATGCCAGGTTATCATCAGATCACTCTTGCCTGAATTAGGCCTGTACAGTGGAATTGCCGACAAGAAGAATGCCGACAAGAAGAAGTTTCTCTGTCACATTTCTGGTACAGAGGAACAAGAGCATGATCAAAAAGATTTCCTCAAAATTCATATTGATGAAGATTTTAGATCCAATTTAAGGAATGGAATACAATAGATATGTATCAACTTGGGTGTAAAAAGCAAACATTTTCCACGAATTTGTTGATTATTTTAGTGATTTCTATCTCCAACTATAGAGGGCAGCATTTCACATAAATTTGCACAGCTCACCATACCAATGGCTCCCTGAGTGGGACCAATCATATTACAGAACAAAGGAAATTAACCAATTCCCTTACGTAAAACAATGATGAAGTCGAGTAAAGTTGCACTAAGGTTAAAATTTCATATCTAGTGTATGTGCGTCATTGGGTTTTTACAGACATGTATCAATCAGATATGCTTTTTTTAGAAATATTTACGTTGTTTGGTGCAAGGAGTTGAAGAAGGGTACCGTAAAACTCTCAACATGCTCAATCTTCAAAATTGCTGCTTCTCCCTATCCCTGCCCCCTCCCTTTAGCTTGCCTAATTTAATTTTTTGCCTTCTTTTCTTGGGGGCATAATTCACAATTGTCCAGCAATTGTGAAAATCTAAAAGTCTAAGGGTAAGGAAAAAGTAAGTCTCAAGAATTTGATCAGACAACCCCATCCCCTCCATTCTTTGAGAAATCTAACCCAGCACCTGGATATGCAAACACTCCAGATTCCATTTGTTAACCCCTGCACAATACAATTGTACAAGGAAGTAAAAACAGAACTTTGAACATCGACATTAATCTGTCTCCAAATACAATTTCCAGATAAGCCATTCGAGGTGCTGCCAAAAATCAATGTAAACATATTGTCAGCTTTCATGATCCCTAGCCAGACTAAGCAAGACAAAAGCTAGTCAATACTGTCTCGCACTCAA
This sequence comes from Echinometra lucunter, assembly GCA_029962745.1. Lineage (NCBI taxonomy): Eukaryota > Metazoa > Echinodermata > Echinoidea > Camarodonta > Echinometridae > Echinometra > Echinometra lucunter. The sequence continues at coordinate 704,785 of JAPZVO010000023.1, read as the reverse complement.
TTGACCAGCTTAAACCAGGAAATGGTAGTTGCATGGACCTTGACATGTAACACTGGCGTGAGGTAATACACCAGGGCGTGGCTCCCTGCCTGCGCTGCATGCCTCAACGCACGACAACACCCGGAAGGTATCAAAGCAAGACACAATACCACATTGATGTTGGCTAGAATACCTAAAGCAACTTAAATTTACCTGAATATTATGAAATTACACTACAAAAAGCCTGCATATCGCTATGGCTTAGACGGACAAAAGGGGAGTCAGGGAAAAGTCGATGGCAAATGCACCACAAATTTCTATTTTTGAAGAAAATTTCAAGATCACAGAATAAAATGACAAAAAAATCAATGCAAACATCATATCAGCAGAATATAAAGCTATTTTCAGATCGTTAAAATGAAAGAAAACATTAAAAAGGGAAAATCAAGGAAACAAGCTGATAAAGCATCTCACCTGTGTGGAAGAGAACGGGTGTAAATCAAGCGGCCAGACCAAAACCCAAATGCGCTCTCCAAGAATGAGCAACAGAATATAAAGATGTGTGCTTTCACAAGTCAGAGCCGACTGCTATGCATACTAAGCACTGGTCATGAAGTTTGCTCCGCCTCGCTTTCAGATGCAAATTACCGAAGATGAATGCGGTCAACCAATTCACTCACAGCAGCAGTCTTTGAAAGGCCACGCCCATTCCATAAATCCTCTAGAGCTGGCGCTGTTCAGAATTTGTCCCCTTGCACGACTGACACGACTCCGGATAAGAATTCCAATTGCAGATCATTCTGCTATAACCGAAGAACGGAGGGACCAAAACGAGAGAGAGAGAGGGGGAGAGAGAGAGAGAATGAGAGATGCGAAAACGGACTGAACAGTTCTTTTCGATTTTGTTTGTTTGTTTGTTGTTTTTTTTCATTGTTTTTTGCTACTGCTGTGAGATGTCTCGAGGTCGTGTTTTTAGTCTTGTTTGTTTCTTTCTGTATTTTGGTACTTTCCATGCTTTCCTTGAAAATTCTGCAAAAGTAAGAAAATAGCTTGTTCTTGCCCATATTCACCTCATTCTATCACACAGGATACTTATTCACTTTTAGACAGAGGCTAATGGAACGAATGGAGCAGAATAATTTTTTAAATTTAATTTTTAATCTTTAAAGCACTATTTAAAAACTATTGTCTACATTACCGGCAGAGTATTACGAGGTTCTGAAGCAAACGCAAAGTGATAGAGCAAATCGAAAGAGTTTTAGAAAAGAAGATCTCATTTTCCAGACATGAAACTATTTCTAATGCATTCCAACCTCAATCACGCAAGGACAATAAAAGCATTCCTCCTTTGCTTATTTTTTTTTTTTTGGGGGGGGGGAGGGGTTAAGTGCCACTCGCTTCATTTGCTACTTTCCCTCTACTCCGCCACAGGTACACCACTGGGCTTGATTTATCTCTTTTAATGTTGGATGCCTATGGGGAGGGGGTGAAAAAATGACCTTTTATTGAACGAAAGTTTTCCTGTCACAGATGGTGCTATAGATGCACGAGTATTGATTGCAATGATGAGAAATTATTGAAGACAGTGACTTGCGTTTGGATCCAATACCACAGCTTTTCTAGAAAATACAATTATTGTTATGATCTGTACATTATAACAACGACAATAATGTTGACTAATTCACACATTACTCTCCTCACTCATAGATCAGTGAAGAGGTAGAAGCCCGTAACGGGGGGGGGGGGGGGGGGGGTCTGGGTGGCTGCCTCCCGCCCGGGATAGGGAGAATCCTGGCATTTTAATCAAGTTTTAATGGTGAATTGCCACTTGGTCTAATATCACTTTGTCTTATGCCCGTTTGGTCTCATCCAACATGGTCTAATCCCATTTCGTCTACAACCAGTTCGTCTAATAATTATTATTTTGGTCTAATTACTAATACTTAGCTCATTTACCATTTCGTCAAATTTCCAGACTATGCTCAAAGTTTGTCTAATACCCACTTGGTCTAACACCACTTAGTCTATCTTATTAGACGAAGCTGGTAATAATGGTCATTAGACTAAAATGAGGAAAACAAAGTAGACGATGTGGCAATTATACCATATTTTGATCATTAGACAAAATGACAATCAGCTCAAGTGGGTGATTACACCAAGTGATGACTGGACCAAACGGCAATTAGACCAAATTGATAGTAGACCAAATGGGTTTAGCCATATTGGTGTTAGACGATCTGGCTATAAACCGTTTTATTGCTTTTATTTCATTTAGATATGCGATATTGTTTTTGATGTATACTGTTGTAGCCTATATTGCTGCTTTCTATTTCATTTCTTCCTCCTTCTCTCTCTCTCTCTCTCTCTCTCTCTCTCTCTCTCTCTCTCTCTCTCTCTCTCTCTCTCTCTTATTGATTGTCTTGATTTATCTTTGATTTGTTATCGCAAAATCATGAAAACCCAACAAAACATTTTTAAAAAGTTGTAGTTGCATTGTAGGTACAGTTTTGAAGACTCCCCACTTAAAAAAAAATATAAATAAATGAAATGATAATTTAAAAAAAATAACTGTATACATATTTATTCAGGCATACAGACCTCTAGTTGTTAGCAGGGGAGGAATGTGAATGTACCCCTGGCATCAGCCCTCTATAGTTATGGGCTTAGAGGTACAAATTAGTGGGAGATTTCTATATCATCAAATGACCAATATAATAATCTTTTCATCTGCAGTGAACCCAAGGCATTGCTGAACTCAGAATTGCTTTTGTAGTGTAGGCCGTCGATGGTTCCATGACATATGCTCCGCCGATTATGCTCCACCGACAACTGCTCCGAAAAGTGCGACAAGTGCTCCGGGACAATTGCTCCACCGATATTTGCTCCACCAACATTTGCTCCGCCGACATATGCTCCGCCGACCCCCCCCCCCCCCTCCCGCAAAAAAAAATCTGCGTACGTCCACGCTCGGTGCCCCCCCCCCCCATGCGTTAACCCATGGTACGCCACTGCCTCCCCTTGATCAATGACAAATGAAAATGGAAAAATTGAGAGTCAAAGGAAGAAGAAAGACGATATCACCCCCCCCCCCCCCATGATGGACATGTTCTTTGGCTTTTCGTCTGCAGAGTAGTCCCCCCCCCCCCCTTTATGATTTAGGTGCTCCTATTAATAGCTGGATCCACTCTAAAGGGTTACAAAATAGTTGGACAACATTTCGAAACTCCTCAATAGACTCTTCTTTAAAATACCGCCGATTATTTCACGTTCTGAAAAGAGAAGCTTTTAACATGTTTAAATTGAGCTGCGGCCTGGTATTCCAAGAAGGGTTCGAATTTGTTGACGGACGAAATAGGTAATAGTCGAGTAGATGTCAAGAATGAATCAGAGTATTATGGAAAATTGCCCCATTAAACCATATCTGCAAGTGCTTCCATATTATGGGTTTCTTCACCAATGTGCCAAATTTGGTGCTTTTAAACACTAAAAGTGCACAATTTTCAGCTATTCCGCTCTACTAAAACGAAAACGTAAAAAAAAGGTTGTTTTCAGCACCAGGCGGGGGAACCCGGAGATCCAGTTAAAGGTATCAAAAACAGGAAAAATCTGGAAAAAGGTTATCAAATTCAGAGGAATGATGATGCAATCCTTGAATAAATTCTCTACTAAGGTGCTGGACATGATTTCCTGTTTAGGGTATCAAAACCACTCCTAAAATAATTCACGTTCTTGGGGTATCACAAAAAGGGGGAAAGGGTAGTTTATTCAGCACTAGGTGGAGAACCCTCATATTCATGGGTGTTGATCCCGGGGGGATGGGGGGATATATCCCCCCAATATAGGGGAATCGTATTATCATCCCCCAATAATTCACCATCCAAAAAAAAAACAACTATCAATACCCTAAAAAAACAAAGTAAAAGAAAGAAAGAACAAAGGGAAAGGGAGTAGAGAAAACAAACAAGAAAGAGAGAGAGAGAGAGAGAGAAAAATGAGAAGCTCTCGCTCGCTTCGTTCGCTCGCCTTAAGTATCTCAACCAATGCAAGTGATTGTACCACCTTTATAACAGGAAATAGGTATGCATCTTGTCTCTCTCTGTCTAATGTTTTACTATTGTTCTACTCACATGTCTTAACCAATACTATATTATAATATTCTTACGGAAGAAAACTGGTTTGCACCTCGTCTTTCTACATGTATCTAATGTTCACAAAATGTTATTAACATAACTGCAAGGAGTCGGAACACCTAAAACAAACAAACAAACAAACAAAAATTCTAGGACATGCTGGCCAGCGGCCTGTTACCATTAGCCTTTTCCTATCATATCAAACCTGAGAAAGGAAGATGCCGATAAAATGTATATTTCTAAAATCATGAGAATGGAGTAACAATACTCTAGACCCTGTTCTCAGCATTTTAAATATCCATTTTTTTTCTTTCTCGCTACGCTCACTCATAAAATCTGGAAACATGATCTTTTTGAGCAGCAAGCACTCTTATTCCCTCAGCAATATGCCCGAATATCACAATATTTTTGCAGCTAGGTGTCAAAGTATCATCGAAGGAAAATGAATTGGGCATACAAGCAAATTGGCCGAATATGTATAGTGTATTTTGACGACGCAATGATATTTTATCTTCGAGAGTGTTTTTCCCCTCTCGCTTCCTTCGTAATATTTTTAAACAAGGTGGTTTTGAACAGCAAAAGATTGGACCAGGTAGGTGCTAGAATAGAGTCATATTTGGCTGCGACTTGAAATATCTTATAGAGCGTATTTTGATGAAGAAAGATATACCTTATCACCAATTTTTTCGCTCGCTCATATGATATGCAGAAACAGAGTGGTTTTCACAGTAAACAATTGCAACAGGAGGTGATAAAATAGTCATTTTGGCAGCATGGTTGTCAGATATACCATTCAAATCATCTCATGAGCCTTGAGTGTATTATGATGACAAAATAATATTTCTGTGGCAAGAATTAGGAATTTTGGCTCGCTCGCTTCGCTCGCTCACAAAATAAGCAGGGTGGCTCATAATCTAAGAAAAAAGGGTCAACTAGAAAAAAAAAAGAAGAAGAAAACAAGGTCCCTTGACATTCCCTTCTACGTAATGAGGATCTACCATGCGATACTTTTTTGAGTTTGAAAACAATTTCTTGTATGGTTTATCGGAGGGACTGTAGATTAGACTGAGAAATTAATATAGACTTTGCTTAGTCGATCCATCACGTTTGAACCCCACACCATTTCCCGCTTGGTCGCTTTGCTCCCTCATCGAGGATATTCGGCATCAATCATCCCCCTAACCACGAAGACAAATCGACACCCATGCTCATATTCCGTTAAAGGGTATCGAAAATCAGAGGTAATGCTGAAATCTTTGGATAAAATCCCTGTTAAGGGTATGAAACTTGAAGATGTTAGATTTTTTTTTCCTAGTTAGGATATTGCTACTAATATAGGGTGCTTTTCAGAAAGTGATTTACGCGTTTGGTGTACATGTCTCAATGAGACATATCCCCCGGGCTATCACCTATAATCATTTTTTGCACCGTGACATATTGGGATGACATCTATTTGTCACTATTTCGTGGCCAGGAGAATCAAACGATAAGCATGTGGTGTGTAGTAGAGCGATCCTCTTGGTGTCGGTAACGTAATGAATGGATTCGAACCCAAATATAATCTTGAACAAATAATGGTATATTGCTGGCATATTACTAGCCACATATATATACGTTATAATTATGCGGCAAACTTTTAAGCATGCGCCAACATTTATGCAAATTAGTGTGATGCGGCCTTTCAGATTTGTGTTCTGCCTTCATTTAGTTATGGATATGTTTTCATCAGGACATAAGGGTCGAAAATTATGAAATAAATATTTTTGTATGTAATTTTGTTCAAAATACATATTATTTGGGTTCATTTAAATGTCTGAATTTAAGTAGGTAGGATGTATATTCTTACGCAGTCATCGCTGACGTCATGAGGTCATGTAGCTGCATATTAATTAGGTCGCCATTTTCATTTAGCTTTTCAGCTTGGGAGGGTGAGATTTCTTTGTCAGACCGCGTTAGTGAGAAATTCCTGTGGAAGTTATTATAAACATTAAAACAATGGGGGATGCCACTACAACAACCACAACTACTACGGGTAAGATTCAGCGATAACATAAATGTGAATATGTCATGTATAGTGTATTTTTTGGTCTCTTATTTTCATTTCCTTGTGGAAACTGAATGAATGACGATGACGACGATGAATTGACAAGCATATTACAAGCCGGCGATCAATGGACATGCAGTTTTGAGTGTGTAGAAAGCATAGTGTGCATGAAGCGAGTGTCAGTGGCCGTGGCGTGGCGTGCCCTTGTTAAAGGAGAATGCAACCCAGGCATCAGTGTGACCAAGAAGAGTAATCAGTGAAAGTTTGAACAAAATTGGACAATCTGTTCAAAAGTTAAGAGTTTTGAAAGTTTCAGTAAATCCCTTTAAGCTCATCCTCAGGGTCTATGTACCTAACACTAACATTTCACTTTAAATTGACAAGCCTTTTTCTTGGTATTCCCCTAAATTGCCTGGGCCTGGCTTCATTTTTAGGCAAACCCGGAGAATAGGGGACCGGTACGCGCGAACGTATTCATTTGTGTGCAATCAAATGCAGCCGGTGGCAGCGGCAGAGTCGGCGGCGAGGGGGACGATCTGCACAAGATGCATGGATGAAACATTTGTGAGTTTGAGAACATTTCTGGCAAAAATTAAAATGATTTTTACCACATAATCACACATTTGAAAGCCGAGAGGACAATGTAATATATTAGAACATAATTAAAGGTCTACTTGTTTAAAACATATTTTAAAGTCATTTTGAACTTGATCATGGACTTGTCACATACCCTGACTTTCGGCTTTTGCTGCTGATCTCTGCACAGTACAATGGCATGCGCGCGCGTTCCGGTCCCCTATTCTCCGGGTTTGCCCATTTTCATCCTCATATTCTAACAGTAGAGTAAATGGGCAGAAAATATCAAAATTTGAGTAGACGCAATGTTATTTCCACAATAGGCAGTGTATGATGGGGAACCAGTCTAGTTCACGCACATTTTAATTTTCTAAAGAAGGCAATTTTCGATTCGTAATTTCTAAAATTTTACCAAAAATTATTCTGATTTAATTGACACCAAAACAAAGCAAGTTTTAGACTAAAAATGGGCGCAAGAAGAAGACTAGATTTATAATATTTACGAAGGATTCCCGAGATTATCACCATCGCAAAATTTGATGTCATATCGCATCGAGACCTGGAAGAGTTACACAAAAATAGCGATACCTAACGTCGCGCACACTAATTTACAAATGATTAATACAAAATAGAGATCCATAAAAGATAATTTCATTATTAGAAGACAAAATGCCATAGACATGATAGAATCATATCATTTCATATCACATTTTACTTACAATTTTGATGACATCATCTCTCGAAAAGAGGAATTCTAGACCCTTGTCATGCTTGTCGGCAGGTTCAGTTTTTTTTACAGAACGGATGCAAAACGATTCAAAATTTGCCGATTTTTTTCATTAATAATTTCACAATTCCTTCCCAAATTTTGAAGAGAGGTTATCACACGGACTAATTTTAGGTTGCTCTTTCCATTGATGCTATCATCTTTTCTAGTTTTTTAGATATGGCCCTGTGCACGAACTTTGGACCGAAGTTGGGTCACATGACCATACATGTTTTGGAGTAGAGGGCCCGCAATTATAGTTTTGCCTTGCCTCACGACATGCTTCATGATGTCCACATCATTTGAATATGATAACCTCTTGTCACTTCGTCCATAGTACTGAGCAAGGATAGGCTACAGGCGCACAAGCAGTATAACGTTCACATGTAGCGAGACGTGCCCACATTACGTCCCCAACAAGTTCATATTTGAGAAACTCAACGGAGTCTTAGAAGCATTTTTTACTTTTAAAACTTTTATTGAGGTCTGGTCATATTTTGTTTGTTGTTTCTTTTTTCTAGGCCTTGCAGAGCTGGCACACAGAGAGTATCAAGCTGGGGATTACGAAAATGCTGAGAAGCATTGTATGCAGCTATGGAGACAAGAGCCAGAAAATACAGGAGTTCTACTCTTGTTGAGTTCCATACACTTCCAGTGCAGAAGATTAGACAGGTATACCGTACACTTTTTTTTGAGAGAAAGAGATTAATTTCTGAAAGATGACAAGATACATTGTACATGTTAATTTCCTTCAGCAAGAAATTCATCCACATTGTGCTGCACTCAACCCAGGTGAGGTGAATGGGTACCTGGCAGGAATTTATTCCTTGAAATGCTTGCGCGCTGAAAACGGCTGCCGGGCTAAAGCCAGGGTAATAATATTCAAGTCCTTTGGAAGCGCATAGAGACGTTATATCATAATGTGATATGCGCTATACAAGAACTGTATATTATTATTATTATTATTATTTTGGTCTTGTATTCAAACTACACCCTGGACTTTATTGCCTCATATGTTCGATACTTGTCAGTCAACATTTCTACCCCTTTGAATTGCATGTTATATATATTTGAACTCTGTGTAACTTAAGTGACTTCTAGAATGTACTGTGTTGAAGTCGGGAAAGATTATGATTTGGAGAATAGTCATTAAAAATGCAAATTATGTCCTTTGTTCTTCCTTCTTTTTAGGTCTGCAGCATTTCAGTACACTTGCAATAAAACAGAATCCAATGCTGGCAGAAGCATATTCAAATCTCGGGAATGTTTTTAAAGAGAAAGGTCAACTTCAAGAAGCTCTTGAAAACTACAGACATGCTGTGAGACTAAAGCCAGATTTCATAGACGGCTACATCAACCTTGCTGCAGCTCTTGTTGCTGCTGCCGACATGGAAGGAGCAGTCCAAGCATATGTTACAGCTCTACAGTATAACCCGGTAAGGACATAATTGCTTTCATTCATTCATTTGATATGCAACACTTGATGGTTTTATATTTCCTAGATAGTAGCTACTCAATTTTAAACTTTCTCATATTTGTATGATTGCAAAGGATCCCATAGATTTAGAAAGTTGTAATAATAATTTTGTATATCTATATAGTGCACATATCCAAACAAGGTGCTCAAGGTACTATACTATTAGCTGGCTCAGCTAGGCTTCCATTTCAGTGCTCACAGCATTCAAGGATTTCTTCTTGTCGGTACCCATTAACACCTGGATGGAGAGTGGCAAATGTAGATTAATAATGTCTTGCCAAAGATTAATAATGTCTTGCCTAAGGATATTACATATAGTGTTGCTGTGGCAATTCGAACCCCAGACCTTGTGGTTCATAGTCCAGAGACTTATCCACTGGTCCAAAACACCTCTACACCTCTGATTGCAGATAGTTTATGAAAAGAGGATCTAATTCCTTAGTCTTCAACATGTCACCACAAAAGTACAATTAGAGCCTGTGATCGTTGATGATTGAAATGTTCGTTGAGATAATTGATTTTGTACTGTTTTGATCCCTCCATTTGAGTATTCTGACTTGCTATTATCATTTTTGTTTCTAGGATCTTTACTGCGTTCGTAGTGACCTAGGCAACCTATTGAAGGCGCTAGGTAGACTTGATGAAGCAAAGGTAAGGTATCAATACAAGGTTACAATGCCTTTTGTAAGGTTGGTTTGGTTAACAAGAATTGATTTTGTCTAATAATGCATCCACAATAAGCAGTAATATAGAAAAGAATAAATTAAAAGAATTAAAGATATAGATGCTTGCATTAGTCTGATTATAGCACTCTTATTTCTTTTCCAGATACATGAATTGATAGATGAATTGATTATTTAATGCTTGAAGTAAAAATGCATTTGTCACAATAATGTATGTAGATGAAACAGATTTAAATTCACTTAATTTCCTAAATTGTATTTCATGACTGATTTGCTTGTAAAATACATGTTCATTCATTCATTGCATGTCATCTCATTGGGATGGTAGCATAGTATTTTGTGGTGAAAGGGTCTGTAGACTAAAGACTGGTTACCCAATCTTTTGGATTCCTGGATAGCATTGGTAGCCAGTCTACAGGTTGACAGTGGCTCATTTCACCCTGCTGCTGCTGCTACTGCTGCTGCAAATGCTGCTGCATTGCGCTGCTATGAAGCCTTTCATCATGTCGTCATGGGGAGCAGTATCCAATGTGGTTTGTGCGAATCTTCAACTTGGCTTCTGCATTGCTGCAGGCTGCTAGGGTTAGTGAATGCATTGCTGCCTTGCACCTGCCAGCTTGCCGGCTGCTCCGCTGCTGTGCACGCTGCATACTGCTGCGTGGATCAGCTTGAAATGTAAGCAGAGCTACAATCATCTCTACCAAGCTGATTCAGGTTTGCCATATTTTGTTTCCTCAGTGCTCGAGTACTATTTTTGGAGGGTATGATGAAATTATTGTTGATACATATTTAATTTTCAATTTTGAGTCAGATTTCCTTGATGGAAATCCGGTGGTTTATGCACTTATTTTACTTCAGAGTTGATAAGTCATTTTGGAATATTTCATGAAATTGTTGGGTTTAATGCATACCAACGTACCACTCGCCGCCCTCAGGAAATGAAATCGCATAGATGTTAGATAACAGCTGCTGCCACAATGTCAACAGAGAGAACTCAACAGATGGACATCGTTCAGCTTATTTGCTAATATGAGCAAACAGAATGTAATGAAAGAATTTACAGGGCTTCAGTAGGATGTTTCATAAGCATTCATATAAACTTTTATGGGGATAGGGTTGGTATAACTCCAAGAAAAGGTCAGTTTAATGTTAATCATTTTCCTACACTCCTATGTTATTCATTTATTACATTCAGTTTGGTCATATGCGCTGTAGTGCATTAATCATGTGCTAGTGCGAGCTGTTGTGTCAATGTCAACTTGCTGGATTTGTTAACAATGCTTATCAAATATATTCCATTTAATTATGAAAGACAGGCCTTGAAAAGGCTCATAAAAATCAATCCTTGCAATGTTGATGCAGTGGATTCAAAGCATTCATCTTTTGTGTTGAGACTTGGCTCTTTCTATATCTTGTAGTTCAGTCAATGCTTGTAATGTCATTTTCTTTCTTATTGCGCAGATACTAATTTGAGATTTTTTTCTTTTTCTTCTCTCATTCTTTTTTATATATTCATTCATGCACTTCTGAAGGTTAGATTGTCGGTGGAAACAGTCATCTGTGTGCCATAGGTTGATACAAGTTGTTCTTTTTGCCCTACTGGATGACACCGCGAGGAGCCCAAGTGTTGCTGTGGACGTCATTAACGCCTGGAATACTGGTTCATGACTTGGTAGTTCCTTCAAAGTTAGCCAAGCAGTAAGAAATGTGTTGTGGCTGGAGGAAAAACATGATAAAGAAACAAAAGTAAATTATCAGTGATAAAATTTGAAGAAAAACAAAGGACTTCATTTACATGATTATTATGGAGGTTAAAACATCATTAGCCAGTATTTAAAGACGTCTGGAGGTAAAAAAAAAAAATCTATTACTAAAGATTTCTGACAAGAACAAGCGGCAGCGTTGGCGTGCTGCGCCTATGCGAGACGCGAGAATGTGGTTGTTCAGCGCTGCGTAATGCGAATAGTGTGTTTATATTGCAGCAATTAAAGGTAACCTTGAGTTCTTGTAAAGATTTAAACTAAACCAAACATTAACAGTTGAAAGAAATGTAAAATGTTGAATATGAAACAAATATTTCATTCTGTGCAGTCATGTGTTGTTGGTATATAAAAAATACATATTTTGATGTATGTTGGCTGTAGTGAGAGTTCTTTATTTTCTTGATTTAGAGCAAATGATAATGTGCTTGCAATAAAGTTTAATTACAATAACTTGAGATTACCTTTGATTCAGCTCTTGTGTTGCAAAAGCTATGCATGCTGAAGGCGCACCTTGCATTTGTGAGGCGCTGCTTACCGAGCATTCAATTAGTTTTAAGCGCGCTCATTAAGGTTGCGCATTGAGAGCGTGCTTGCTTTGACAATAGCTTAGAAAAGTGTGCCATGCGTAGTTTGCCTGCATTGCCCATGGTACCCAACCAATGAAACAAGGTCTTTCTGTTCCAGATTTTGAGAATGATAGATATGTTTTCAGGAGGGATGTTAACAAACAGATTGAGAAATAAAGTTTTCAGTCACTATATAGATTTGAAAATGGTCATTGGAAACAGGTACCTGACATTATTGGTTGAAGCATCAGGGATAAAGAAATCCAGGCAAATTAGCATTTATAGCGCTGCGTCACTCTATGCGTGCGTGTAGTTGCATCTGAAAACCAGATTGGTAGAGAGAAAACTTATGCACTTTGTAGCAAGCCGTCATTGTCATTAGAGTTATGACAGCTATCTGGCTTGTAACTACCATAACTGTCACTTTCAGATATGACTACAGAACCACATTCTCAAAGCTTTGCGCACAAATTCCACTTGATCAGAGAAACTAATGCTTTTTTTTCTCTCTCCTTTTTGTCATCCATTTTCCTTTATTCCTTTGCCCATGAATCATTTGGGCATTCCTTCTATTTTCCCTTTCTCTTCTCCACCTTTCTTGTGTTCCCTTCCTTTTCTACCCCATCATTGCTTTTATGGCAATGCTTCTGGTCTGTCTGCTGGTGTGCTTTATGGTATGTCATTAGGCATGCTATTTGAAAGCCATCGAGACACAACCTAACTTTGCTGTGGCATGGAGTAACTTAGGATGTGTCTTCAACAGCCAGGGAGAGATCTGGCTAGCAATTCATCACTTTGAGAAGGTTAGTATTTGAGTAGAATGTTTAACTTGAATATCTTTATCTCGTACATTTCCGTATTGTTCACTCATTCTTTTCTGATTAAGGTGTTAGGTATATAGACATAATTATAGTCTCCTTTATATTTGAAATTGTATGTTCACCACTGCCTGCAGAGATGGAATAAAAAAATTCATATATAGACATACATTTTTAAAATACATTTTATGTATTTTTTGGTGGTATAATGCTATGTTTGATATGTAAAGCGCATTGAAATATGTCATGTAATGCACTGTATAAATGTAAACATTATTATTATTTGTGAGCGGGATAGGAAGATGTTTTATAATTTTAGCCTGTATAAAATAAGTGAATAGTTTTATTATATAAAGTTTGTTTTCTTTTTTCCCCTCAGGCTGTCACACTGGACCCAAACTTCTTAGATGCATACATCAATCTTGGCAATGTTCTCAAGGAGGCACGTATCTTTGACAGGTGAGCCATTCACTCTTTTCATGATGTTCAAAATGCCAGTGACAATGATTTTGTAGAAGATGTCTGGGGTGTGCCTGATATAAACTATACTGTTAGAAGTTAAAATAGATATAGGGAGGCTAGTTCTCATTGTCTGAAATCTTTCTTTATTTCAAGAGTTTTAAAACTGAAAGGGGTTATTACATTTCTGCTTGTGCTTATGACAGATTCATCTATGGTATAGAAATGTCTGTTATTGTAAGTCTTTCGGTTTAAGTTTCAAGCTGTTAAGCTGTTATGAATGCCACCATAGAAATGTCACTTTGGAGAAATGATTGTTGCTAATACCCAAATAATATGTGCTATATGTGTGCCTAATTTCTTCACAAATTGACATAATTTTGTTCTATTTTAGAGCTGTGGGTGCCTATCTTCGAGCTCTACAGCTAAGCCCAAATCATGCAGTGGTTCATGGAAATTTGGCATGTGTGTACTATGAACAAGGGTGAGTTACTAAACTTTACAATTATAAATGTTTATTAGTTTTAGAAAGTCTTCCACTTCATGGTATTAGGTAACTACAATTTTCAAGAGTGTTATAGCCATACAAAGTGAATATACTTCATGGTATTAGGTAACTACGAAATTTTAAGAGTGTTATAGCCAAAGTGAATGTACTTGTGAATAGGGTAGTTTTCTTCATTTTATCACACATACAGTCAACTCTGCCTAAGTCGAATGATCGCATAAGTCGAAGGTCTGTACTGGGTCCCATTCCTTTATTTTCTATTGTTTTTGACCCCTCGTAAGTCGAATTTTCTTTAAGTCGAAGCATTTTCTTCAGTCCCAAGAAATTCGACTTAGGCAGAGTTGACTGTAAAAGATACATGTCCATTTTCTCATCAGAATGTTTTAAGGATAAATCACCAATCCAAAATATACTTTATAGAGTTAACACGTAAATGCTTTCTATAAGAAGTACATTCATTTTCTTGCTTCTGTAGGTTAATTGACCTAGCCATTGATACATACAAAAGAGCCATTGAATTGCAACCACACTTCCCAGACGCATATTGCAATCTTGCCAATGCACTCAAGGAACAAGGAAAGGTGAGTCAACCAAACTCGTCTTGTAGAACTATTGATACTGAAGCACAAGTATCCAGCAGCACAGAATGTTTTTTTTTTCTTTGTTAATATGTTGTTATTCCAATGTGGGAAGCAAAGGACATGCTATTGTATTCGAGCTGTCTGACAGAATTCTGACAGAATAAATGATAAATATACAGGGGGAATGATACTGATAAGCAGTTGAAATGAGTTCATCTGTTGACTTTGAAAGCATATCAGACACCATAAAATTTTAAGATTTTCATAGCATTTTAAAAAATTAGTTTGTTGGTTATATTTAGGGCTGTAAATTTAGCACCATGTTCGGGTTCGGTTCGGTTCAGTAGAGTTCAGGCACTTTCATTTCCGAATTTTGGTTTGGTTCGGGGTTTGGCAATACAGTATAAAAAATAAAAGGGTGAGCATCGATAACAAATGACTACTAGAACCCTCTCTATCTTCACTGCACTTGGAAGTCACTGTTTCTTATAAATATATTTTTCATGACATATTTTGAAGCTTTTAACATGATTTTTGGGGAAACAACTAGAATTCAAGGTTCCAAATACTATGATAATTTATCAGAGTCAAAGGAAAAATGAGACACAATGCTGTATTTGTCTCATTTTTCCTTTTCTATCTTTTATTTAAGACACACTTTTAGAAGGTAAATTAAAAGAAATCCCACCAATAAATGTATGTATTAATTTTTTAATAAAGCAAAGGTGTATCTCCAATTTAGCATAATGAATTCAGGACAAGGTCTTCACCGAGGGCTGAATCAATGATCCTGTGTTATAAACTGCCAAACTTCCGAACTTAGCCTTTGAGTTCGGTTCGGTTCGGTCCTATTCGGAAGTGCCATGTTCGACGAACTTCCGTTCAGTTCGGCGGTTCGGTAACAGTCCTAGTTATATTTATTTTTGTTTGTTGTATTTGGACATATCTCAATTGTTTAATTGTTTGCTTTTCATGGTAGAAGTGTGATTTCTTTTCATTGTCATATTTCATTGTACTTTGCCAGCACTCTCCTTGAATGTTCTCTATCTGGTAGAGTTGTTTTTACCACTTTCTGCATTGTAGAAAAAGAAAAAGAATGTTCATGTTGTCAATTTCATTTTCTATATATTGTTATGTAGGTTGCTGAGGCAGAGGATTGTTACAACACAGCACTGAGGCTATGTCCAACCCATGCAGACTCGCTCAACAATCTAGCCAACATTAAGAGAGAACAAGGCAATGTTGAGGGGTCAATCCAACTCTACTGCAAGGCTCTTGAGATCTTTCCTGAGTTTGCTGCTGCTCATTCTAATCTTGCCAGTGTATTGCAGCAGCAAGGCAAACTACAGGAGGCTCTGCTACATTATAAAGAAGCAATCAGGTGGGTTTACTATGTTGGATCAGGATTTATTCCTATGATGTCCCTGGTTTCACTAAGCGTTGTTTCTCCTGTACTAAAGCCTGTGTCCATATGTCACCATGCAAAAACTTCTGATGTGTAGCAAAAGCTTACACTTGACTCCATTTGCATTCATGAAATTGTGATCTGAAATTGTAACTATGCATTGGATACATCAGTTTTAATGAAGAGAAAATGTCTGAAGTCAGCAAAACTTAGAAAGTATGATTTTTTACAGTATTAGCATTTTTCTGATGTAGAGATATAATCATTTCCATTTTATACTTCTACTTGTGCTATGACTTAAATCTAAAGCAAGTATGCTCTTTGTTGGTGTTGATGACAAAAAATAATACTTGTGCTTGCTTTGGGTACTTGATGGCTTCTTCAATGCAATGAGACACTATGACCCTGATCTCTTTGATGTGCCTAGGATTTCACCGACCTTTGCTGATGCCTACTCCAACATGGGTAACACATTGAAAGAGATGCAGGACATTCAAGGAGCTTTGCAGTGCTACACCAGGGCTATTCAAATCAACCCTGCCTTTGCTGATGCTCATAGTAATCTAGCCTCTGTTCACAAGGTAACGATGTCATTTCTGTTATTTAAAGATTTGATTCGTTGATAGCCTGTGATTATATATACAATAGGTAATCTGCTTTTTGTGAATGCTTAATGCATCTA
Organism: Echinometra lucunter; assembly: GCA_029962745.1. Taxonomy (NCBI): domain Eukaryota; kingdom Metazoa; phylum Echinodermata; class Echinoidea; order Camarodonta; family Echinometridae; genus Echinometra; species Echinometra lucunter. The sequence goes on along the minus strand of JAPZVO010000023.1, from coordinate 688,348 downwards.
AATGTTTCTTCTGCAAATATTTTTATATGAAAGGATAAAACTAATAACCCTTGAATTGATTTTATGTTGTCTAGGGAAATGATGTAACTGATCTTTACATACTTTTTCACCTCTGTGACAATATATTGATAAAGGATATTCTCATATTTTGTATGTGACTAATCTCTTACAGGACTCTGGGAATATACCTGAAGCTATTGAATCTTACAGAACTGCACTTAAATTGAAGCCAAACTTTCCTGATGCCTACTGTAACTTAGCTCATTGCTTGCAAGTAAGTACTCAGAGAAATACAGATATGCTGTCAGTCAGAAGAACATTGTTATTGGGAAATATGCTGTATGTGGGAAGCATGTAGAATGGCAGAGTTCATCATCTGAAGTTACTGATAATCATTAGCTTTAAACTATTAAATGGCTATATGGTGTCTGGTTAGTATAAAGTTAACCTGGGTAGTACTGGGCTCATCATACCTTTTTAAATTGAGAATACAGTTAAGTCTGTGTAAATCAAATTTTCGTATGGAAAGTCTATTCAAAATATTTTTGACCAGTCAATGCGAAAGTTGTGTTATTTATGCTTCTTCAGTTTAAACTTGCATGATTGCACAATTTGAACTATTTTTCAAGATCCCAACAGATTGGAATTATGCATAGTCAACTATGCTAGCCTCATAGGCCTGATCCTTGCAGCACTCTGTAAAACTTTAACACATGCTGATTTATTTAGTTTTTTCCGCTGTGGATGAGAAAACATAATGGATGTTGCTATTCAACTTGAATTTAGTAGAAGCTTCTCAGTCACCAACTCCTTGCCATGTACCATCATGAAGTATCTTCTATTGAATCATTTCTTTATGATACCTGCTAATATTCTCTACATCTTTGTGAACAGATTGTGTGTGACTGGACTGACTATGAATCCCGTATGAAGAGACTGGTATCCATCGTAGCTGACCAGCTTGAGAAGAATAGACTTCCATCAGTCCATCCTCATCACAGTATGCTCTATCCTCTATCTCATGGATTCAGAAAGGCTATTGCTGCAAGGCATGGTAATCTATGCCTTGAGAAGGTAAGTACTCAAATATTCATTCATAATGAAAACAGATGAAACTTTTCAAAAATGCGGTGGTCTGGAAATAATTTGGACCATACCATGTTACAATGGAAAATGTACATTGTGATTGGCTGCTGGCTTTAAAGCCTTTGAAAACATTCACTCATTTCATACTGTTCATATGAAGGATTCAGTAATAGCTTATATGATGATCAGACTTCATTAGAAAATTCATTCAAGCATCACTTCCTCCAGTTCAGCACATCTTGCTCAGTTATACTTTTCTACCACGTGTATGTTTGACGTGATGACTGAAATAAATATACCAGCTCTTTTATAGTCCCATGACAAATTTATACAAACCTACTTGTAAAGATCACTTGGAGAAATGAAGCATTGTTTGTGAGAAGGTAGTCTCTCTTTGAACATTGGTTATTGAAGCATGTTTTGATTGTTTTCCCAGATCACAGTCCTGCACAAGCCTGCCTTCAACCATCCACGTGATCTGACAGCCAGTGGTGGTAGACTGAGGATTGGTTATGTCAGTTCTGATTTTGGCAATCATCCGACCTCCCACCTCATGCAGAGTATCCCAGGAAAACACAACAAGGAGAATGTCGAGGTAAATTACCTTTTCTTCTCAAAACTTGACTTAATTGGCTGTGTGGACTGATAAATGATCATTCTACAAATAGAGCTTTATTCAGAAGGAAGCCATTTAAAAAGTGATAATGTGGGATCTATGAATTATGATGTGATTTTTTTTTCAATGTTCTAATATATGAATTGAAGAGTTCTCTGTCTTTCTTCTTATTGGTATCATATCTGTTATATATGTTACAATATGTTTAAAACAATACTAAGGAGAAAAAAGGGAAACATCATTGAATGAAACAGTTTTCTTTCTTCCATTGTTTTGTAGGTAATGAATGTTTGAATATTGCTGTTATGATTTATTTTTTGTTAATTTTATTTTTCTCCTATTTGTCATTCTAGATTTTCTGCTATGCTTTGAGTCCAGATGACAATACATCATTCAGATCTAAGGCCATGAAGGAAGCTGAACACTTCATTGATCTCTCACAGGTAAATATTTCACCTACTGTCAGATTGGTTCTTCTCTCCACTGTAGTAGTACAGGGGAAACTCGGTATAACGAGGTCGTCGGGACCGAAGGGTTTTCCTCGTTATAGCCGTTACCTAGTTATATCAGAACAAACAAAAAAGTGTATGTATGGGACTACATGTACATACATGAATGTACAGAGGTCTGCTGCTGCTACTTATGAACTCATTTTGCAGCTACAGAGACATTGATAATAATATCATTCTCTGATCTAGCTGATAATATTCTGGATAATATTAGAAAATGTGTTTAAACTACTAATTTCAGACGCCAAAATTACCGATAACATGAAAGTTCATCGCACCATCGAGGTTGCCTGTTCTGCGATATGAAAAAAAAAAGTTACGCACTGTACTATGCTACAAATAAAAACACGTAATCTGCATGCATCGGCCGCCCAGTTGAGCGAGCTGGGACTTGTTTGTGCCAGTAGCGGTGCCGTTATCTCTGCTGAATGATTTTAGCGGGGGGTTTTGTTGATAAAGCTGCAGTGAAATTTGCTTGCTCGTTATAACGGGAATGATTATCAATGTATTTCTTTGTTTAAGGGGTTCAGGATTTAGCTCGTTATAGCCGATATCTCGTTATAGCTGATCTCGTTATAACAGGTTCATGCCGCCATAGACTTACACGTGAGTAAATTTGGGACCGTGACAAAACCCTCGTTATAGCCGTTACCTCGTTATAGCCGAGCTCGTTATATCGGGATTTCCCTGTATAATGTAATGCAGACTGTTGAATAATTTCTATACTAATTGTTCCACAATATGTAAGTAAGAAATACAAGATGGATAACCTTGTACTGGATGAGATTCATACAGCAAGGAAGCCAAATAAGCAGGACTGTTCTTTTTCTAAGATGATGAAATTACATAACCTCACATATTTTAGTTGAATGGATTTAAGATACTTAATATCAGTGAAGGTATTTAAGATTACCCTAATACAAAGAGCCCGTTCACATGCTTGTGTTTGATTTGGTCAAGTATGGGGAAAGGCAGGCCAGCACATGTTAGTTATTGTGGAAGTGTTTATAATGCATGTAATAGAATTTTTTCAAAACTACATTTTACTTTGTGAGTGATATATAAGGTTGGTTTGGAATTGTTGGAATAACTGTTGGCAAAAGGTGTGAAAGAGTTGTATGCATGGTAAATTCAAGTGTCATATTATGAATCAGATATGAATGAACAATTATCATTCATACAGATCCAATGCAATGGCAAAGCAGCAGATCGCATCAGTGCTGATGGTATCCACATCTTGGTCAACATGAATGGATACACAAAAGGAGCTCGTAATGAAATCTTTGCCCTCCGCCCTGCACCGATTCAGGTAGAGATTATTCAAACATTCTTGTACTGCTCTGATATGTCATTGATTGCATTATACTTTCACCTCCTTTTTTGTTATTGTCCTTGGCATGACATTGAACTGATGAAGTGATTTATAAAGAAGTTTTTTTTTAAGCAAGGGATTTTTTTCTTGACAGAACCAGCTTATCTTTGCTTAGTCAAAAATGATTGAGTTTCAGTGTTTTTGGATACTCATCACGGATCTTTGTGTAAGAATATGTTTATTGCAGACAATGGTATATTCTCTTTGTACTGTCCAAATATTGATTAAGTTGTATAATAAAGTGATCAAGTCATATGATTAATATGTTTAATTTTCCCTTAGGAGGACAATTAGTCCAAGTTTTGTATTCTTGCAGAGTTAGTATTTTGTACGTTTTGTTTGTGTATTCTCTTTCTGTTCAGGTGATGTGGCTTGGCTATCCAGGAACCAGTGGTGCATCTTTCATGGATTACCTGATCACTGATTCAATTACATCACCCATGGACTTGGCCAGTCAGTACTCTGAGAAGCTAGCATTCATGAGACATACCTTCTTCATTGGTGATCATTGGAACATGTTCCCTCATCTTCTGGACAAAGCTCTGATCGAGGTGAAGAGTGGTTCTACTAGGGACAATGTTGCTGTCATCAACTCTATCAACCTCAAAGCTACCCTGGAGAAACTGGGTGTCTCTGATAAGGTATGGTTCTCAAACTTTACAAGGAATGACAATTTTGCTGGAGTAGTGTTTGGGTAGATGCCTAAGAGTTAATGAAACGGATGTTAAGTCATAATCCTTAGCACTTTGATTAGATTTAGGAGTAATTTATGCAGTTACATTTAATTTAAAACCAGAAGAGATCTGATATTGTACATAGTAAATTCAGTTCTATCTAATCTAACAGTATTTATACTGTGAGAAGGAATGCCAATTTTGCTGGAGTAGTGTTTGGGTAGATGCCTAAGAGTTAATGAAACGGATGTTAAGTCATAATCCTTAGCACTTTGATTAGATTTAGGAGTAATTTATGCAGTTACATTTAATTTAAAACCAGAAGAGATCTGATATTGTACATAGTAAATTCAGTTCTATCTAATCTAACAGTATTTATACTGTGAGAAGGAATGCCAATTTTGCTGGAGTAGTGTTTGGGTAGATGCCTAAGAGTTAATGAAACGGATGTTAAGTCATAATCCTTAGCACTTTGATTAGATAATTTATGCAGTTATATTTAATTTAAAACCAGAAGAGATCTGATATTGTACATAGTAAATACAGTTCTATCTAATCTAACAGTATTTGTATCCTTTCTCTAGGTTGCTGTGAAATGGAGAGGTTCCTAATGGAGAGAAGCTTCATTTTCCTGTGATAGAAAGCACTACATCCCAAGCTCTCAACAATCTTGTTCAATCTGGACAGGTTCAAGCTACTATTAATGGTGTCACTGTGTGTAATGGGCTTGCTCTCACACAGGTAAGCCATCAAACGGTGAGATAACATGCTCATAGCAATAAAAGAGTGCACTCCTTGCTATAAAAGAGTGCACTCCTAGCAATAAAAGAGTGCACTCCTAGCAATAAAAGAGTGCACTCCTTGTAATAAAAGAGTGCACTCCTAGCAATAAAAGAGTGCACTCCTAGCAATAAAAGAGTGCACTCCTAGCAATAAAAGAGTGCACTCCTTGCAATAAAAGAGTGCACTCCTTGCAATAAAAGAGTGCACTCCTAGCAATAGAAGAGTGCACTCCTAGCAATAAAAGAGTGCACTCCTAGCAATAAAAGAGTGCGCTCCTAGCAATAAAAGAGTGCACTCCTAGCAATAAAAGAGTGCACTCCTAGCAATAAAAGAGTGCACTCCTTGCAATAAAAGAGTGCACTCCTTGCAATAAAAGAGTGCACTCCTAGCAATAGAAGAGTGCACTCCTAGCAATAAAAGAGTGCACTCCTAGCAATAAAAGAGTGCGCTCCTAGCAATAAAAGAGTGCACTCCTAGCAATAAAAGAGTGCACTCCTAACAATAGAAGAGTGCACTTGTATATTATCATTCATTGATATTCATGTCCATTTGCCTATTTTCTGACATCTGAATTGATTTTGGTTTTAAGGGATCATTCATACTGTATACACCAAATATTTTGCTTAGAGATATTTATAAAGTTTGCGAAGGCTGAATTTCATGATTTTTTTAGATGTTTTCATTACTGCAGTATAATGAAGTTGAAATTTTCGCGAGGACTGACTTACAAAATTCACAAAAATAGAACTACTGCAGAAATAACCACTTATACAGTAATTATTTTGTCATAATTACTAGAATGTGACCTTAACTTGATTTTAATACCCATTTGCCTTCTTTCTCTGGTCAGTTGATCCCTAAGTCTGCTACTGGTGAAGAGGTACCATCATACCCTCTGATCACAACCCGTGCCATGTATGGTCTCCCTGATGATGCCATTGTCTTCTGTAACTTCAATCAACTGTACAAGATTGATCCAGCCACTCTCAGGATGTGGGTCAATGTAAGTCATACCTCAATCTTTTGATGAACATAAAAACACTTACTCATGCACCTCTCAACATTACTTCAATTCTTTTCTCTCTCATATGTATTGAATACATGGTATCCTTTTATCCATTAGTCAATTTCAATTTGATATTCTCCAAGGCTTGTTTTCCAATCTTGGTCATCAACTCAAATACCAGCACTTACTGCTAATACAGAGATATCTAAAAGCAACAAATTTTGCCGATCCATTGCCCTGTCCTGTTCTTCCCAGTTTTGTTGTTCGAAATTTAGTCTGTTGAAACAGATGGTAATGAAAACATTTTCTGAGTATCAGTTAAATTTTTATATACTAGTAGTGGAAACTTGGTCAAGAGATCTGATACAGCAATATTCCTGATGTAGCAAGGTGATTTTCCCGGTCCGACCTCTTACCATTTTATTGTTTTTTTTAACCCATTCGTGACAGGAATTATTTAGAGCCTAATTTGATCAGCTTTTATTCTTCAAATTGGCAACACCAACATTTTTCTTTTATTGCTACATTTTTCTTATAAAACATCATGTATCTGAAATGAATATAAATTGACAGAAATTACGATGAGAAGTCAAAAAGTTGCCAATTTGCAAGGGAAAACAGTGATTTTAGACTTTCTATCACATTGTCAATTTAAGGATTTTTTAATAAAAATTTTCCTTTAAAAAATTTTCAGCATCAAACAATGAATATTGACACAACCAAAATGGGCACAGTTTGTGTAGAATTTTTTGCTCTTTCTGCTCATGTAGTTGTATGATTTTTAGGGCTTTGCATCAAAAGATATTAGGCCAAACCACAAAATGTGGACCTCTGTCACGAATGGGTTAAACCTGATATAATGAGATTCCTTCAAACTGAGTTTCTGAATTTCCACCATAGGACTGTAGGATTGAGCTCATTCACGCATATGATCAATTAACTCTGTTTTCTTCTATTGATACAGATCATTCAGAAAGTGCCAAACAGTGTTCTGTGGCTGCTTCGCTTCCCAGCAGCTGGTGAACCTCACCTTCTGAATACAGCCACTCAGCTTGGTATGCCCAAAGGTAGCTTGGTCTTCTCTGCGGTAGCATCCAAGGAAGAACATGTTCGACGTGGCCAGCTTGCTGATGTATGTCTAGACACACCCCTATGTAATGGACATACTACTGGCATGGATGTACTGTGGGCAGGCACACCTATGATCACTCTGCCAGGCAAGTCTCTTATCAATCAGATATTTCTAATGGGTGGTCATCTTGTCTGTTCTGACTGAAATCATACCAGAATACATTACTTGTACACCCGCTTGTGACTTCAATAGTTACCCTATCATAAGCCTTAATCTTACTACATTAGAAGTCTGCTACGCAACCCATGAAGATGTGCTATAAGGAAAATGTATTTAGAGTAAATGAATCAGTCATTTTTGTATATTTCAATCTTTTTAGGTGAGACTCTTGCTTCACGTGTAGCAGCTTCCCAGCTCCAGACCCTGGGCTGCCCTGAGCTCATTGCTAATGCATATGGGAGGGACAATGATCTGATTAGATTTTGGAGTCTCAAGGTCAAAGGTCAAGGTCATAGAGGTAATAATACACATAAAATGGCTCGTTCTCGCGATAACTTAAGAACCACTTGATAGATTGGCTTCAAATTTGGCTCATGTGTGCACATGGAAGGGAAAATGATCTGATTAGATTTTGGGGTCACAAGGTCAAAGGTCAAAGGTCATAGAGGTCATTATGTACATAGAAATGGTTCGTTTTCACCATAACTCAACAACCATTTGACCGATCAACCTCAAACTTAGCACATGTATGCATATGGGAGGGACAATGATCTGATTAGATTTTGGGGTCTCAAGGTCAAAGGTCAAAGGTCATAGAGGTCATTATGTGCATAGAAATGGTTCGTTTTCACCATAACTCAACAACCATTTGACCGATCAACCTCAAACTTAGCACATGTATGCATATGGGAGGGACAATGATCTGATTAGATTTTGGGGTCTCAAGGTCAAAGGTCAAAGGTCATAGAGGTCATTATATACATGACAATTGCTTGTCGTTGTGATACATGTAACTTAAGAACTCTGTGACGGTTCATCTCCAAACTTGGCTCATGTATGCATATGGAAGTCTCATAATTGTCTCATTAGATTTGGGGGTCACAAGGTCAAAGATGTCATTTTATACATGAAAATAAAAAAATCAACATAAATGTGCCATATATTTCTGATCTGGCAGTTGCGGAGGCATAAATTTCGACCGTGCGCGGTCGAAGATTCATCTAGTTGTATATTTCAATCTTTTCAGGTGAGACTCTTGCTTCACGTGTAGCAGCTTCCCAGCTCCAGACCCTGGGTTGCCCTGAGCTCATTGCTAACTCAAATCAGTCATTTTTGTATATTTCAATCTTTTCAGGTGAGACTCTTGCTTCACGTGTAGCAGCTTCCCAGCTCCAGACCCTGGGTTGCCCTGAGCTCATTGCTAACTCAAATCAGTCATTTTTGTATATTTCAATCTTTTCAGGTGAGACTCTTGCTTCACGTGTAGCAGCTTCCCAGCTCCAGACCCTGGGCTGCCCTGAGCTCATTGCTAACTCAAATCAGTCATTTTTGTATATTTCAATCTTTCAGGTGAGACTCTTGCTTCACGTGTAGCAGCTTCCCAGCTCCAGACCCTGGGTTGCCCTGAGCTCATTGCTAACTCAAATCAGTCATTTTTGTATATTTCAATCTTTTCAGGTGAGACTCTTGCTTCACGTGTAGCAGCTTCCCAGCTCCAGACCCTGGGCTGCCCTGAGCTCATTGCTAACTCAAATCAGTCATTTTTGTATATTTCAATCTTTTCAGGTGAGACTCTTGCTTCACGTGTAGCAGCTTCCCAGCTCCAGACCCTGGGCTGCCCTGAGCTCATTGCTAACTCAAATCAGTCATTTTTGTATATTTCAATCTTTTCAGGTGAGACTCTTGCTTCACGTGTAGCAGCTTCCCAGCTCCAGACCCTGGGCTGCCCTGAGCTCATTGCTAACTCAAATCAGTCATTTTTGTATATTTCAATCTTTTCAGGTGAGACTCTTGCTTCACGTGTAGCAGCTTCCCAGCTCCAGACCCTTGGCTGCCCTGAGCTCATTGCTAACTCAAAGCAAGAATATGAAGATATTGCCATCAGACTTGGAACGGACATTAAATTGTAAGTACATTCACATTCATTACTACATTTCTAATGTAATGTATTTTAGTGACCTGATGATAGCTATTATACCAATTTTTGTTATGTTCAAAGTTTGCTTTTTGCGAATACAGATATTTTGATGGTTACTTATGAATTATACAAGAAATGATATGCAAGATGCATGTGATAAAGCTCTTGTAAGAACTGGATTTTTAGTCTAACGATTAAGCTTGGTTACTGTTTCATTCATAATTAATTGTTGAATTTGCTAATTCATTTAGTTTACATGTTGTACTCCCGTAGCCGTCAGCATATCCGTGCCAAGGTATGGAGACGTAGAGTGGAGAGCCCACTGTTTAACACCAAGATGTATGCCCAGAGTCTTGAGCTGCTGTACAACAAACTATGGGAGAAATATGAGAAGGGTGAACCTTGCGATCATGTAGACATGTCTGTTATGAGCCCTATCAATGGCAAGATTGAAAACATTAAGAGTTGAATGATAAAAGACTATACTCCACCTCTCAAACTTTCGTTATGAGCCCTATCAATGGCAAGATTGAAAACATTAAGAGTTGAATGATAAAAGACTATACTCAACCTCTCAAACTTTCGTTATGAGCTCTATCAATGGCAAGATTGAAAACATTAAGAGTTGAATGATAAAAGACTATGCTCAACCTCTCAAACTGACATGCTTTAGGGCATGTGACTCTTCTTGTTGCAAAGAATTCAGATACTTAATCTAAACTAGAGTGAAATTCCATGAGTGGTTACCTTCAAACATGTTGGAATGTATAATTATGTTTCGGAACTCACAACAATTCATTCTTTTATAACCAGGCAAACAAATTTTGTCAAAGTCAGTTTCATTTACCCTCGTAACACAAAGAGTTGCCTGTAAAAGTAAGTTCTACAAGTTAGAATGAATGTGTCTACATTTTCCTGCAAGTATTGCTATCATATGAATATTAGATAAAGTTTATTAAACTTTGCCAAAAGAACACTGTATCTATTTTAAACAGCTGTGGCTACAATTATTCATGGTATGTATTTATGTAACAATCTATCCTATGAATCCATGGAATTATAAACTTGCTCTTTATTGTATGTAGATAGTTCTTTCAGTCTGAAGTGGGTATGGAGAATGAGCTTTTTGAGGATCATATGGAATCAGTAATTTTTTTTATATTCTTGCATGGGATTACCTGCACATTTTAATGAAATAATGTTAAATTGTCTAGTGTAAATGTGTACTACATTGGAAAGGTCTGTAACCACCACAGGTATATTTAGAAAGTACTTGAAAAGTGACTACTTATCTCATGAAAGAAAATAGATGCTTTTTTTTTTTTAGTTGACTGAAATGCTCACGAAGGGAGGAGCTGCATTTAATGCCATTTTAAAGATTTCTGCAAAGTATCAATTTCATTTTGGTTTTAACAAATACATATCCAGTGTTAAAACAGTGATTTTGGAATAGGCTTAAAATATCCAATATTAGTCTGGTTTGTTATCATAGTGAGATCATTGTTTTTTTTTTTTTTTTTTTTTTTTTTAATTTGTCTTTATATGTTATTGTTTGTCTAGTCAATTTGAACTGTATATAAGATCTCTATTACTTAGGAGTTTCCATATTTTATTTCTATAGTTTCTTGTCTCCGGTCAATAATCCAGACTGATTCCTAGCCTGTTCATTACATGATATACTATTTATGATTTCTTTGTTCTTCATTTTATTTTAGTTCTTTTATTTACCCTCCTGTATAAAGCTATCAAGTAAATGTCATGAAAGTTCACCATTGAAATATTTTTGTTAATAGGATACAAGGCCTGATCACACCTGTAATTGAGATAAAATGCTGAGATGTGACTTGTTTTGTTTGTTGTAAATAATAATGGATATTTAGTGAGTATTTGAGGTACATTTTGTGAGTAAGATACCCAATAGATGACAAGAGATCATCTCTCTGTACAGAATTTTGATTTTTAAACAGGATATCTTCAATGGAAGCAAAATGGAATAGGTTTCAATGTATGTGATTGCAAATTATGTCAAAGCATTTTGCTGAATTAGGTAGAATGATATGTTATATTTTTTCATGATTATATTTAACTTTGAAAGTTTTTAGTGCTTTATGATTTTAGATTTGAAAGTGATAAAATTATAGCTCTTTACTAGCTTACGTTGTGATGAAGGTGATTGGGTGTTTGCTCTCTTTGTTGATGTGCTTCTACCATCAACGTCATATTAAATTTGTTGTTATCCTACAACTGCTTTCTCTAATTTCTTCACTGTTTTGTATTTGTTTGGTGAGAATACATGTATGGTTCATGTTGACTGACTGGATCACTGGGAGGATAGGTCATAGTAACTTTGTTGGAACATTCAGATAGTTTTCACCAAGTGAGAGAGAGAGAGAGAGAGAGAGAGTGTGTGTGAGAGAGGGAGTGTGTGTGTGTGTGTGTGTGAGAGAGAGAGAGAGAGTGTGTGTGTGTGTGTGTGTGTGTGTGAGAGAGAGAGAGAGAGTGTGGAAGATTTTGAATATTTTGAATATATATGTCAGTGGTTTAAGAGTTAACAAGGACAAAAAAAACTTTGTTTGGTTAGGTAATGAGAGGGAGAAACCAAGCTCATTTTTCTTTGGACATAACGTGGAGGAAATAAAAATATTGGGAGCTTATTTTTCAAGAAATCTTAAAAGAAAGAATGAAGTGAATTATAAAGAAATATTAAGTAGAATAAAGCGTTTGGTAGGATGGTGGAAGCAACGGGATCTAACTATTTTCGGAAGAATTCAGTTGTTGAAAACGTATGCTCTTTCTAAAATTAATTATATCTCCTCGTTAATAGTAGTCCCACACGATATATTCAGGGAGGTAGAAAGAATATTGTTTGAATTTGTTTGGGGAGGGAAAGATAGAATAAAAAGAAGATATTGTACCAAGATTACCAATTTGGAGGGTTGAGAATGAACAATTTTGAAATCTTTGTCAAAAGTCAACGATTAATGTGGGTAAAACGTTTACTAAATGAGGAAGAATTATTTGGATGGAAGGCATCATTTGACTATTGTTGTTCAAAGATAGGAGGTCGTTTTGTGTTTTTATGTAACTATGACATTGGTAAAATGGATTTGAAAAACATACCTCCTTTCTATATAGAACTTTTAAAAGTTTGGCAAGAAATGAAGAGATGTAGATTTTACGAAGATAATATATATAACCCTATCATACTTTAATAATACAGATGTGTGTACAAGAAATAAAACGGTTTATGATGAAGAATTGTTTAAAAAGGGAATATGTATGGTCAGCGATTTTATAGAAAATAGAATTATGAAACCATACGCGCATTTTTGGAATATGGGAATTAAAGGTAACGGTTTGTTAAAAGTACATGACATATGTTCAGTAATTCCAGATGAATATAAGGAGGGAAATTTTATGCATATTGATATTTCTAGATATGATATTCCTTTAAAAATCTCAGATAATATTGAATTATTATCTAGTTTGAAATCGAGAAAAAGTTTATAATTACTTCATTAAGCAGCTGCAGAATGATTATGATTTACAGGTGAGGGATGGACATAGTCAGTTTAGCTTTACTGATATGGAACTAAGAAATATATTTTTAAGAGTGAAAGGTTCCATCTTTTGCAGTAAATTGCGAGAATTTCAATTCAAATTATTACATGGAGCTATTTATACTAATGAGAATTTATTCGAGTTTGGGTTTATATCAGATAATTTATGCTCATTTTGTAAACAGGAAGTTAAACATACCCACACTTGTTCCTGAAATGTCAATTAGTTCATACACTATGGGAAGAAGTGGTCAAACATTTTAAGTTACCTGAAATTGGGCTAGGGTCATGGGACGAGATATTTCTTGGATTAAAGGGGAAATCTCAAAGAATAAATCTATGTAATACTGTAATCTTTTTGTTATAATATATTATTTTTTCTGCAAGGTCAAAGGGAATCATTCCATCTTTTGAAAATACATTGAAATTGATCGATAACTATAAAGAAAATGAAAAGAAATTAGTGACGAAGAGAGGCACATTACATGTACATTTGCAGAAGTGGGATGAGCTAACAGATGGAACAGTATAGGAAGTCAAAGTTAAACTCGGAAAGTACGTGTTTGGGTGTGACTGGAGTGTTGTGTGTGTTAGGGTGTGTTCTGTGAGAGGGTGCAGTTGCATGTGTGAGGGGGTTGTTGTTGTTGTGTGTGTGTGTGTGTGCGTGTGGCGGTTATGTGGTGTGGAAGGGAGAAGGAAGGGGTGGAAGGGTGGGAGGAGGGGAAGTGGGTGTGGTGACGTAGTTAGGTAATGTAATCTTATACTAGTACCTTCCTCTCTTTTTTTGTTGTTTTAAGCTGTTTTATTTGGAGAAAAAAGGATATTGTATAATCATGTATAATTTGAGATTTCTCTATGATCTTTGAGTTGATGTAATTAAGTTATTTTTTATCAATTGATGAATCCTAAATGTATATGATTAACTGTTCATGAACATGTCTTGTACACTATGTACAATGATGATGATTTAATTTGTTAATTTCATGTATTGCTGTATGAAAGGAAGGAAATAAAATATCTCTTAAAACAAAAAAAAAGTGTGTTTTAATGCAATTCTCACAAAGTTTTTGTATCAAGATTATATGCTATGTTACTATTCCCATTTCGATTATAAATTGTTTAAAAAATGTGTATAGATTTGATTCTAAGTTTACTTTTCGGATTTGTTTAATTATATAATCAAGAATGTTTATGAATGAATTTTGAATTAATTTGGTAAATGAATTCATGTAAAATATCATTTTCATAGGTTATGAGGAAGAAATAAAAAATCATTAAAAAAAAAAAAGTGTGTGTGTGTGTGTGTGTGTGACAGAGAGAGAGAGAGAGAAGGGGGAGAGGAGAAAGGTGAGTACATGAGGTAGATTGCATCCAGCTTGATTTTCATGTTTCTTTATACAGTGTATTTCTTTCCCTTGAGCCAAACCCAACAACGTATGAAATGTTTCACTGTAGATAACTTGGAAACTTATATTAATATGTATTAATATGTTTTAATCAGAGTGACCTCATTTTATCACAGACTTATGATAGGGTAGTCAGAAGAAGGAAAGACGACTGGAAAGCATATATGCAGTACCTGAAACTATATAGCCTGGTATTGGCTATCAACCTCTTCATTTATTGACCATGAATAATAAACTACTTATAGATCGAAAACGACACTAAATCACATCTAGTTCTCAAAAATGGCGTCTGTTCTTGAAACTGAACGAGATTCCAATCATCAAAACAAAACAAAACACTGATACGACAAAATGAAATTAGTGAATGTGGTATGACTCGAAACACTTCCTCAAGAGAGAGAGGGAGCATGAGAGAGGAGGGGGGGGGGGGGGGAAATTTTGTTCAAGAGTTGTCTCTTGGGTGTTGGTTTGTCACTGTCATCTCCAAAACAGATATGATAAGGGGACACAAAAAGAATAATAGAGAGAGAGAGAGAGAGTGTGTGTGTGTGTGTGTGTGTGTGTGAAAAGAGAATAGAGGGAGAAAAGAGAGAGCAGAGAGAGAGAGAGAGAAGAGAAAGAGAGATCGTAGAGAGAAGGGGTGAGTATATGTCGTATATCAGTGTATATTGCGTGCAACATCATTTTTTCACGCTCCTTTGTATTTCTATCTTTTGGGCTGAACCATGTATGAAAGGCTTTCACAATAGGTAATTCTGATACGGGGAGAGGGTAAATACGGTGGTCGAAATATAGAAAGACGACTGAAAAGCATATTCAGTAGTGTACGTGAAATTAGCATTGAATACATCAGCATGTCGTGTAATTTATAATACATGTACATCTTTCCGCAAAGATATACTGCGTCATCTATAGATATAAAAAATGCTCGAAAGATAGAAAGACGACTGAAAAGCTAATCAGTAATGCATCTGAAACTAGCCCGGCATTATCGATCAATCTCTTAAATCGTTCATTTATAAACTACGAATAATAAACTACTTTTAGTATCGAAAACGATACTCGAGATCACATTCATTTTCAAAATCACTTGAATATTAACGAGATTCAAATTACTTTAAACGCAATAAAACAATGACAAGAGAAAGTGAAATTCATAATCCGTGTATGACTCGAAACACTTCCTCATATTAATCCTTCAACATGTCATGCAAGGCCGTGGTCTCACGACAAGAGTGAACCCGATTGTGTCAGTAATCATGATGGAATATGGTTGTCATCTCGGTAGGCTCGACATTCGATCACTTTACCGTCATCTTCATGTTTTATATCTCGTATCAACAGTGATTTGTCGAGGGAAACTGCTCAACAGTGCGACTCTAATAACTCGCACACGCAAAGACTGATGATTATCTGAGCATATGAACACGAATTGAAAAGGCCTACCAACCCCCTACCAACTATAATATTGAAAACGAACAGAAAATCAAGTGAAAGTATCTAAGAGAAAGGAAGAAAGAACGGAAGAAAAAGAGAAATAATAACGTCGAAAGCTTTCTTTCTCTCCCTCTCTTCTCTTTTCTTTCTTAATTTCTTCTCTATTTCCGTAATTCCATTCAAATTGCCAATATAGGCCTTTGTCCATTCTATCGTGCTTTGCCTCCACACTGCTTTTCCTCCACATCAAATCGAATCAATTCAAATCAAATCAAATCAAATTAGTTATACCTTATTCACACTGACAAGACCAACTCCAGACTGATATAGACCGAACAAACAAATAAACAAGCAAACACAAAAACATGCAAGCAAACATAAAAAACAAACAAACATAAACAAAGAAATATACATTCCACCGTTGTGTCCACCGAAAGGCCAAGAATCGATCAGATTTTGTACTTAGCATTTTTAAAATCAAATTCGAAATCAATTTTTAAAAATTAATCTTAATATATATATATTATTTATTGACATGACTTTCTTCATTATGTGCAATATTCTATGTACAAAATTTTTATCATGTATGTCTTGGGAGTAGCAGGTGTGGGGGCACATGCCTCCGGGCAACAGTGATGTACTTCACTTTTGTGCACCCTGACCCACTTGTTGCTCCCTGATCTTTTTTACATGTTCTTTCATTCTCATTATGTATTTGTCTGCTGCTATTGATATACTGTACCTGTGCTTTTTTTTAATCTGGTCAAATAAATTATAATAATAATAATAATAATAATTTGGAGTCGGTATGGAGTTAGTTCGGTGGTGTAACTGAGGTATTACTCTCTGATTTCTTCTCTCTTTCTCAATTTTGGACATTTTATGTAAAATTCCGTTTCAAATCAGGAACACCAAACGAGTCTTTGAAGTGATGTCGTTTCAGTGCTTTATTATATCACATAGATTTCCACAAAGAAAATACCCTGCAAGAGTTATTTTCAACGGTTGGTATCGTTAATAGCAAAAAAGCTTTTTGACTATCGAACTACGTATTTTATTAGGGTCACTATCATCATCATTATCATTATCATTATTGTTAATATCATTATCAACATTATTATCACTACCATCATCGCCATCACCATTTCTTTCCTTATCATTATTCATATTACTATTATCATTACTTCTATTGTGTTGCGTCGAAATCAGTTAAATTTTCTTAAGCATACAAGTGGAACATAATACATGTGATTTTTTTCCCTAGCTTCCGTAGGAAATAGAAATGATAAAATTGACATGAATATATGATAACTACTTGATCATACTTGGAGGTGTTTTCGTGCTATGTACTAAGACAACTCTGTGCTCATGAAATATTACATAATTCACAAACTCGACAATGACATTTCTTAAAATCTTGAAACATAAAAACATACAAGTTTATACAAGAAAAAGTTTTAACTCCCATGCACAGATAACACTAAAGGTTGTTTTATTATTCAAGTACATTATAAGAAATTCTTATGTAAGAAAAGTTTGATTTTTCACTTGTATTCTGCATTCAGCTCCACAAGGGGAAATAAAAACATTCTGATATGAAATGGCGGGTCAATCACCATGGCATCAACTGATCAATAACAAGAAGGATGAACTGTGCTTTCCTGTTGTTACATGATTATGACTGCGAAATTAAACAAAATGAATAATGTACATTGCGTTTTTACATTAAGGTGCTAATAATTTCTGGAGACTAGTCTACAGACTCTTCTTATACCATTAGCCGATAAGTGGGTATCATACACTTTTTCCATTCTGTTGCATTAAAAAGGTTTTTCTTAAAAGGATTTAATTATCGTATTTACAATCGAAATGAACTAGGTAAACATTTCGTTTACGTAATTAGAAGTGAAGAATTATTGGTTAACATGATTAAAATTTGCTTTGTATGGAAAGGTTGTTCGGAAATAACGCATGTTTATCTCTGACGTTGCATCAGTCTCAATTGATTCAGTTCTTCTATTTACAGCTTTATGCGGCTACATCTACAGTGCTATACATATTCTTATACTTCAGTCTGCATTACATATTTTTATTTGTCTTGTACAGTGTAATAAAAATGTGAATATACATCGTCCCTTATTATCTGATTTTTTTTTGTTTTTTTTTTGGTCATTTCATCTAAATTGTAGAATACCTCCATTAAAGAGAACTGTTAATGGCCTAGCGCCATGAGCATCCTTGGATGGTGTATGCGCTCTATAAGTTTTCACAATTTATTATCATTATTTTTATTATTATTATTATTATTAATTATTATTATTATTATTATTATTATTATTATTATTATTATTATTATTATTATTATTATTATTATTATCATTATTGTTATTATTATCATTATATCTGATGCATCTCTAATCATAACACAAGAATTATGTAAAACAGCATTTTTAAAAACTGCATATAATATAAAAAGGGATTTTGCAAAGTTTACATTAAAGATATACCCCCGTACAATGTTTTCAAGGGCTATCAATCAAGATTCCTAACAGAGAGTTATTAAGAGTTCTGCAGTTCATTGACATAAGTAAGGCTTTTCATAACCTCATAATCGGGACGTCTAATGTTGCAACTCATATCTATGTATTGAACTCTCTTCGCTTCTCCCAACTTCCTCGGAGTCGGACCCTTTCCCATCGTTTTCCCACCAGTTAAGCCTACACTCACCAAGTCAGTTCCTTCAATCTGAGCACGGACATCGGTTTCATCTCTCGCATTAACATGAGTAAGGCTCTTCAAAGCCAAATATTCAGCAGGACCATGACTGCTATTTAAGTCCATGTATTGGGTCGTCGAATGTTTCCTCAGCATCCTTGTTCGACCTCCTGTCAGTCGTATAGAAGTACGTCCCGAGGAAGATCCCTCTGAATCAAGATCGTTACTCCCTCTAAGGATGAAGGTTGCATACTCTGATTCTGTTTGGGTTTGTTTATCGTTCGATGTTGCAGGAAAGGTGGATATTTCTTGAGACTTCTTGAATTTGGGATCAAGGCACAGGCAGATTCCAAAGATCATAAGTGTATTCAGCCACAAAGCACCAAACACGAAGGGAAGGATCTGTAGAAGAGATAATCTCGTATGTCCGACATTTGTTGGGCTAGGGCAATTAACTTTGTCTTCTGACTTGGCTGAGAAATAACTGTAGATACTGCGTGAAGAACGGATAACACTGAACCCGATTGTATCAATGATGAAATGGTTGTCATCTCGGTAGGCTCGACATTCGATCACTTTACCGTCATCTTCATAATTTATATCTCGTATCAACAGTGATCGTCCTCCGTCGCGAGTCCATGAACGGTCTCATAAATGTTTTCGACTTCATATTGTGTTGATGTTTTGCTTTTTCTACTTCCCCTTATTTATTTTAAGAAGGCCTAAAGTATACTAGTGCATGCATATCGATCACAACAAAAGCCGCGTGTGAATCCCGCCTCCTTACACGATGTTTTCTTAACTATGAAAAATTCTAATTTGTCATGTTTGTGGTTGATTATGAGACGGAAATAAAATGTATTTTGAATTTCGAATCTTGAATCTTCTAAACCAAAGAGCCGTCATGTTACATCGAGATCTGTATCAAGAAACTCTGCAATTAAAAGAACAGGAGCCGGCTTGCCTCTCCCGTTCGGGGGGGGGGGGGGGGGGGAGAAGAATGCAGCAAAAAACCTACAGCGCATTACTCTTTTTAGTAGCCAAACGATACATTTATGCCCCCTTTTCCTCCAACCTTTGTGAGTTCTTTACTTGATCTCAACCGGCTCATCCCATCCTCACTTAATGAGCTATTCTTTCTCCGAAGGAATTATCTTACACCTTCAATTTTCATAAATGAGGCTCTTCATGGCCACATATTCAATAGAACCAATCACCACCCATGTCCATGTAGTTGGCCTCTGATTTCGCCCCTTTCCGTCTCTCACCTTCTGGATGCTTACCAGTAAACCCCATACTACCGGAAGGAGATTCCTCAATGTAGAGAACGTTTGTTCCACTTGAGATGACCGTGTCATGCTCAGGTTCTCTTTGAGTTTGTTTATCATTCAATGTTTCAGAAATCATGGAGGATAACTCCCGAGACCCTTTGCACCTACGCCCAAGGTAGATTGCAAAAACAGTAAGGGTGATCAACCACAACAGACCAAACAGAAAGCACAGAACTTTCAAAGAAGAGCCTCTGACATTTTGTGGCTTATGATATTTGTATTCTGAACTATTGCTGCTGTATAAGGCACTGATAAGAGTGAACCCGATGGTATCAATCATTGAGTGGTTTTCATATCTGTTCGACATTCGACCACTGTATCATAATCTAGAGAGGTTATGCCCAGTAGCTATAGCCAAGTAGCTAAGTTCGTTTATCTTAATTTTTTTGTATCAGTAATATTTATTTATTATTATTATTATTTTTTTTTTTGGCTGTTTTAAGCCATTTAATATACCGGTATTGAGTTAGACAGACCATCTGTGCGCTTAGAAACACCCGTATTAAGCACCCTGTAAATGTAATTATTATTATTATTATTATTATTAGTAGTAGTAGTAGTAGTAGTAGTAGTAGTAGTAGTAGTAGTAGTAGTAGTAGTACTAGAAGTAGAGACCGCCCTCTAACGTGTCCATCGTGGGTCTCTGAATGAACCTGTGTATCTCTTCAAGCCCGTTCTCTGAACCTAAGAATTGCCATCTTACATCAATATCTGAATCAACGTCGCATCGAATAAGCTCATCATCGACTTCAACATCCACAAATCGAGGGTATGTGCAAGAACGTGTTATAAAACTATCAGTACCAAAAACAGATAACGTACAAGAAATGCTTTGATAACTCATTAAAGCATCATATTAAAGGGTTGTTGTAATACGTCTTCCAGAGGACTACTTACGGAATTGTAGGCCATTTCCTCCTTTTAGTGTTAAACGGGTGTTTAGATATGATGAAACACTAGACTCGCATATCAGTGTGATGAGGCTTTCATCTTTTTCCGATAGGGACCTAAGCATAATAAGAAAGGGTACATTCAGGAAAAGTAATATCATGTTCACAAATAAAGTTGACGTTGTACCTCTTGAATTCCCTTTCTCCTGATTTACACTGAATTGACATCTGCTCACAGTGAGAGCGTGATAATGGCAGTACCAAATTATTCCCGTTCCACTGTGCACTGAAATTTGATTTATGTAACTGATATTTGTTCACATCCATACACTGGTTTTCATAACAAATGAAAATTGTAGCGAAGTTTGACTGCAAATAGTGCCCATTGATATATTTGGTCAGGCGTTATATCGCACGTAAGCTCTACTCGTTGGCCAATCGTCGTTATCGATCACACTAGCATGAGTTATTCCCAACAACAACAGACACAGTATAAGATGATTGTTTCATGAGGGGAAGACAATAGCTCATCAAGAAAAATGTATTCTGGATAATATACATCGTGATGATACCGAAAGGGAATTCTCTCTTAAGGATCTATATAGCTATCGTGGCTATACAGATCTACAGATCAATTTCTTGATCGAAATGTTCACTTAATGGTTTCTAGAACTACTTTCCAAGTTCAGTTTGATGATTGTTGAGTATGTAGTCTTGTTCTTGAATTTGTGACATTTCCTGACGTCTCGGGCGTCAGAGAGAGAGAGGGGGGGGGGGGTGGGCATGTGAAACCCCCACTTAAGTTATCTGCAGTTTACCCTGAAGGCAAATCACAATAATATTATCGTTTCTTAGTGGTTCTGCTGAGTTGTTAATTGGCAGATGCTTCTCGTTCACAATGGTCAAGCGGGAAAGTGTTAGCTTATCATCCCGGTCAGATATGGAGGTTCATATTTTGCTTTGCTCCACAAAACTATTCTCAGTGATGGGTTTAATGTAAAAATGGGGACCTTAATTTTCGCCTAAACCTCGAGAACAATGTCCACTCTTTTTCATTACATGAAGGTTATGATTTCGTAAACTTGGCTGTCGAGATGTCCCCCCATATTTCAAGAAAGTGCACATTTTAACTTTTCAAACCAAATCCTTTTAAAGATTAAAATTATGTGATAATTCAACGCAGCATGTCCAAAGTAAATTTTATTCAAATTCAAGTTACCTCTACAAAACTGGCACTGTAATTACGTTATTTGATTTAGTGAAGCTAATACGCATACTATAGTTTTAGTGGCATTTTAGTGGCACAAAAATTGAAAATAATAGCCCATGCTACAATTTCCTCTGTGCTGCCACAAAGCCAAAATGGACATTTTATGATGAAAACTGTAATGGCTTTCACAAGTGCTATACCTTTTAATTGTTACACCACACCATGCACGAGATGATTTAACCATCAATACCTTCTCTCTGAGATGAATGCAGAAATGGAAAGTGAAAATGATATTCGCAAAAGTGCTGAAGGTAATAGTGATCTATTGAGGGCGCCAGCTCGTATAATTCAGAATTATTACAACGCTCTCCGGGCGCTCTCTCAGCTCTCAGAATCTAAAGCCTACAGTAAACTTTACGATCCGAATACGATCCAGTTTTAGAGGAAGAATTAGATTGGGCTAAAAAAAAAAAGATCTATATTTTGCTCTAAATAGATTAGTGATACTAAAAAATTTTGCGATCATTGTCAGTCTTTTCAATTAAAATGCAGAAAAGATTCCAAATTTTACGCAGTCGCAAGAATGCTTGATGTTCATGGCGACTCGGTGCCGAAAACTTGATACTTCTTATAGATGTGAATGCTCATTTCAAATTCTATTATGGATCCCCCCATAAGTCAAATGATTTCTCAAATCGTATAGAGTGAGGTGGGCTTTAAAGGTAGAGCTTAAGCTACTTGTGTATTACGAAACAATTTCGTATATCAGTTTGGCATATTTTCATAGATGAGATCCTGACTATCACCATTCTCTGGAGTCAAATTTTCATCGTCGGGTAAAGCCTGCCCGCACAGGTAAGGTCTCTCCTTAGGTTGAACTGCACTTCTTGATGGTTCAAGGAGATGAGTACCATCAGTATCAAGGTCATTCTTAGAGACAGAACTGAGGGGTGAATGTTTCCCTGGCGGCGAGAAAAGTTGACATGCCTTGCTAGGCATAACTTCATACTCGGTTTGAACCTGATAGTCGTTCGACTCCATAGGCCTACTAGGGTTATTAGAAACAGAACCGAGAGGCTGATGTTCCCCTGACGGCGGGAAAAGTTGACATGCCTGGCTAGGCATAACTTCATACTCGGTTTGAACATGATGGTCGTTCGATGCCATAGACTTACTGGGGTTCTTTGATTCTGTTACAACAGGCGTACGCCTACATCTCTGGAAATTCCCTTCAGGCAACACTTTGGTCTTCGTCAAATTGAGAGGGCGAGTTTTAATGCCGTGATCGTTCCTGATACTCAAGCTCGGGATTTGATTCTCATCTGATGACGGACCAACTTCACTTAACATGTCTTCGTACTCAATTTGTTCGAAATCTCCTCTTGTGTCAAATTTTGATTTTTCAAATCTCAAATCACCTATGATTCTACCCTCTAGTGAATCAAGGAGATGGGTTTCTTTTGAGCCGGAATTGTCTTTCGTCGAAGTGAAAACTACCTTCTGCTTGGAGGCCGGCATTTCTCCTCCTTGTCGAGTTTCATTTGTTTTCGATTTGGATGATTCTGGAGATTGAGATGCTGTTGGTGTCCTTGATTTATGTCTGCAAATAAGCCATAGTCCAAACATAAAGAAACCAGTAACACATACAAGTACGACTGCAAGAATCAAGTGAAAGCTAGTAGTGCTCAGCCAGCCACCCAACCAACCTGTACAACCTGGCTCTTGTCTGTTCAGAGAAGGAATCACTGTGAAGCCAATGGAGTCAACAGTGGACAGGTTGCCATCTTTGTAGGTTCGGCACTCCACGATTTTACCGATATCTTGGATATCTATTCTCTGCAGTAGCAAAGACTGACCCTCATCTCGAATCCATGTCCGATTCGTTATATCTTGTGGTAATAGTTCCGTATCAAGAAGACGCCAAAAGACTTCCACATCGGGTTCAACTTCGCATCTAAATATCATCGAACTATCTTCGACACTTTCTCGAATATGCACCGGCTTGGTGTAGATGCAGGAGCGATTGACGAATGTTCCGGGAATGGATAATTTGCAAGAAGTATTTTGATTGTTCATGAAAGTAGACTGGTCGATTATACCTTCGATACTTGATGATGACCGATGGAATTCGTATATATCTCTTTTTACTCCTTCAAATGCTAAAGAGGCATTTAAAAGTTTAGAAATGTCAAATTTGCATGACAGTTTTATCTGAAGATTACCATTTTGATTTCTTGGAGACACGCTGCAATGAGGAGACGTTATCTCATCTAAATCAACGAATCTAACGTGATACGTCTGGATAATGTAATTCTCAGGGTTACACTGGCAAATCTCATCATCTCGTTGAGATCTCGACAATGAGAACTTGGAAGTTGTTTCACCCTGATGAACAGAGAATTTGGAATTCACTGAAAAATCTCCGTTTTTACGATCACACAAATTGCCTCTGCAGGTGAATATTGGTATGAATTCTGCTTCATTATAAACTGACCATTCAACATTCTGACTGGACTGTAAGTGACAAGTTAGATTTACTCGTTGGCCAATCGCTGTTACATTTATCCTTACACCATGTTCCATCGCACAAAGCATACATGGTAGAATCAGAAGTATCAAGAGATGCAGCAAACAATGTGCCATGGTTTTCAACCATCAAGTTTTGCTGTTTTTCTCATGGTGGTCATTACTACTGTAATGTTTATATTTTGCAATCACTGATGATTAACAGACAAGATGAATTAATTCCATATGTCGCGGATAAGAACAACGTTTACATTATGCAAGTTTCATATATTTCTTGGGCGATGGATGTTGTAATCAAATATTAGCAAGTCTTCTGTCATGAAATAATTCAGAACATAATTCAAATCCGATGTAACCCTAGTTAGATTAGTCATATTTACGACAACGACATCAGAGAGTGGCAAGGGCCAATTAAAGCGATTAGGCCTATATGTTTAAATTAAGTAGCAGGAGAAGCACAGAACAATACCTCCATTAATCATTGATATGATACTAAACACTGAGTTAACAGCTACATGATTTTGATAAATTCCTATAATTGCTACGGCAGGACCAACCGAAGATTCGTTAAATCACCACTTAAGTACTCTGAACAAGATCTGCACTTTCGAAAGCACCTCGTCATTATGAGAATGGCCCTAGATTTATTTTCTTCACGGTCGTGTGTGCGGCACACCTGTACAAGCATGGACTGGGGGGGGGGGGGGCACCGGTCTTCTGGTAAATAAAATGCGAGAGAACGAGACCATCCACCGTGAGGGTGGGGGATATAAAAGGGGCATTCTATTTATTATGTTGGCTCAACCGGGCATGTTGCCTTAATTGATAGAGCGTCGCATCATGAACGGGAGGTCGTCGGTGGGTTCGATCCCCGGCCGAGTCATACCATATACTTGAAAATGGGACCTTCTGCCTTCTATATGTTCTGGCCAGGCGCTCGGCATACAAGGATGGAGAAGGGCAATAATAACATAATAACTGGAAGAACAGTTGACAAAAGCTGAAGTGGTTACCCTGGGTAAATAAGACGTTATCATTAATATCATTATCATTATTCCACTTTACCCTTTCTTCTGCCACTTTATATCTCTGTTTTTCTCTCTTTTGCACTTATTCTGTGTATATGTCGTCAATCAACATTCAAGTCGACACACACAAAATACGATTCTTCCTTGGACTGAGACCGATACAGAACATACGGGCAACATCAAGCCGGAAATTATGTTAGAACCTGGTCGCTGTTTGTCACCTCTACAGATATTGTGTTAAATGGATTAGGTCATTAATTTTCATAATCGTGTTTACTTTAAAAGCTTTGTGACTTTTACGGTTGCACGACATTTGCTCCTGTCTTAATTTACCGAAGACATAGGGTTAGGGTTAGGATTGTGATAAGGGTTTTGGTTCAGAATAATGTGAGGATAAGGATTAGGATTAGGGTTAGGTTTTATGTTTGACTCAACGTGCAGATTTTCCATAGGAGCAATTGTCATGGAACCGACTTTTGCAAACCGTTTTCTTGTTTATTTGTTTGTTTACTTATCCCATGCATAGAAAATTCAAATTCCTCTTTATTCTTGTAAATTATTTGTAGTTTGTGTTTGCATACGTCTAGATTAGCAATGAATTTTTGTGTAATGTCGGTGTTTCTTTGAAAACATATTACAGTTAGATCTGTAGATTATACAGGCCCACAGAGAGCCGTTGTGTATAATAAAAGTAAAACTGAATAAACACATGATTGAATTAATCGTTGAATGAATAAATGTTATGTTGTTTGCACAAAATCACTGCCCGAATTACACACTGCTGAATGGAACGCCTATTGTCAGGAAAATCACAGCATTCAAGTCGATTTAAAATCTCATGGAATAAAATTTGATTCAAATCAGTTCTACGGTTAATGGTTTGCCCTAATAGTTGTACTGATCCATAGTCGATATGGAACCATGATCACTGAGGAAAAAGCATCCCAAAGATTTTGTTTCTGAACAATTAAATCAGATAGATTTCTTCACAATGATCGGGGTTTTTTTCACCACGACGTTTTCACGCTTTGAGGTTGAAAAGGATTTTGAGTATGGTGAAATGCGAAAAATATTTGACATTTCGCTTCTATTTCAGAACGCATTTACACGGAAAGTCAGAATAAAGATATAGAGCAGAGGGTATAAAGTGTGGTAGATTTGGATAAATCTATGAATGAAAAGTGATTCGTAGTACTGTATTACCTGAGCATATGATTCTTGTGCTTGTGGTCTTAAAAAAGCTGTTAAAAAGTGGGAAATAATTGACGTAAAATATACTTCATATCATGGTCACACAAAAAGTGATTTTTTTTTTTTAGTCATATAAAGACCTCATATGGACGTCGTAAAATAGTGGTCTATACGACTATGACGTGTTTTAGGGTGCAGAAATCTTTGCATTCAAAAGGGTGCAAATTATTTTGCACCTTTCCTAAAGGGTACAACTCTGCACCCTTTAGGGTGCAAAATGTAGCTAACTGCACCCTAAAAGGTGCAAAATGCTTCCTAGGGTGCAAAGTTGATTGCACCCATAAAGGAGCTCCCAGTGTTGCATTTGAAGGGTGCAAAATTGTACTTTTTTTCCTTATTTACATTAGCCTTCATCGAGGTACCAGTTGCAATTTAGTGACATATATAATGTCACCTTAGAATAATTTGTCACTTGGACACTGATAATTCTCTGATATTTTTTTTACACTTGTGCAGGAGGGTGAGATTACTATTCCTTCTACTCGTTCTTTAATTTCCTTGTTTGGACTCTCCCACATCTAATAATAATAATAATAATAATAATAATATCAAATGATAATGATAATGAACGTTACTTATACAGCGCATATCACTTACATAATACTCATTTACACACGCACTTCTTGTCGAACAATTCTTCCTCATGCTATTCATCACAGATCCGTTTTACAAATAATCTGATAATAATTTTGATATTGGGGAAATGAGCTTGATTACAGCTAGTTCGACTTAGCTCCAGATGAAAGCACAAATAAGCGCTTCTTTCATTATTTATGTGAGAAACGGTTTGTTTGTTTGTTTGGGGTTTTCTTTTACGCATGGGGGGGGGGGGGGCTGCCGTCAGCTTGGGGATGTGGAATAGTCACTAGCTTATGTTCATGCATTTATAGGTTGCCAAACCGTTTAAAATTTCTAGGTATATAGTACCAAAATATGTACTTGTAAACTGAACTGTTACTATGAAGGCTAAAGGTACTGACTCCCTTTGCGAAAGTTTGTCGCGGCAATGACCTCTCCCTATGTTATCCCAAGCACATCAGGGCTTATTCAATAGCTGGGTAATTTACTGGAGGAGACACACATGGACTATGACATGTTTTGTAGCTTGAACTAATTCCTTAAGAAATATACTTCCATACATTCCTTTGCTAATTATAATTAAACTCTGAATATCATTAAGAAGCACTGAACGGAGTTACAAGTATCTGAAGCTTAGACATATTTTTTAGAGCAAATGGGATATGCATCTTGTACTGTCATTATACTGATTTATAAGAAACTGGTAATCATTATAATCTTTATCATTATCATTATTATTATTATTAGTAGTAGTATTATTATTAGTAGTAGTATTAATTATTATTATTATTATTATAATTATTATTATTATTAGTAGTAGTATTAATTATTATTATCATTATTTTTATTATTATTATTATTATTATTATTATTATTATTATTATTATTATTATTATCATTATTGTTATTATTATTGTCATCATCATTATTATTATTATTATTATTATTATTATCACTCTGAAAAAAAAAGAAACATGGTCCAGTCCGTATAATTTTGAGAGAGTTTGCTTTAACAAAAAGCAGGAAGTTAAGGTTTATCAAGCGCAACTATATTGTTTTTACTGTCCAAGTGTTTTCCTGATGAGTCTCCCTGTTCCCAGTATAGCTGCCTTCTGTAGGTCGTAGACTTGAAGACTCGGGGAGATCTTGTTGATGAGACGCTCGATTCCCTTCTTCACCGACATTATTATTATCACTTACTATTATTATCATCATCATCATCACCATCACCACCACCATCATTTTCATTATCGTTGTTATGATTTTCCTAAATTCTGCATGTTTGTCTTTTTTGTTTGGTAATATTTGACCATTGTCTATTAAAGTGCCAAGATAAACAGTCTTTTGTAAAGCTATAAAGTTATTTTCTCTTCATATAGTTGGCATTGTTGTGGGTTGATTAAGATTAATATAAGGGTGCAATTTATTCCTTATTCGTGCCTCATTAAGTGATACAGTCTTAGTCTGTCTGACAGTATCGGTGCTGACACATTAAACATAATTTCACAGCGTACACGTACTAGTTGGGCCCAAAGTCCTGGCAGAAAAAAGCAATTTCCACACAGTCCTGCCAACTCTGATAACATAAGGAAAGAGACATCCTCGGTTTCTACTGCATATGAAATAGAAGTACCTTAAGAAAAGTATATGATTAATCATAGTCAAACTAATACATTACAAAAAAATAATTCGGGGATACTTATTTTTCTACTAGTAAACATTTGGGGCAAACTGTGCATTTTATCAAATAAAAGAAGAGGGTCTCATTTAAAAGACAGAAAAAAGTATGACACTCACAGCACGTGCAAGTACAGTCGATAGTGATATTGAACATGAAGTCTTTCTGTGCTGTTAGTTACAAAGCATGCTTAAAGTTTTGAACAATCTGTTCAGATTTGAAATGAAATGGTTAAGCGTTTCAACCTGAAATAGAAACGGAAAACCCTCAATGTTTAGTCCCATGTGTTTCATCGATCAAATAATGAATAAAACGTGTATTTTAAAATCAAGGTTAATCTCCATAGAATTTATTCATAACACTATTAAAACTCGGTGTCTTGCACTGAAGGAGTCTTGATAAATACTATACAAGTGAAACACTATCAAGTTAATAAAAAAAAAAGGGGGGCTAGATATTACCATTCTATCTGTATCATAATGGAAATAAGAATGACGACGTATAAGAACGATAAACGAAATATGGTAATCTGGTTAGATAAATCGATATTCTACAAATTGTCATAAGTGATGCTCTTCATGGTTTCATAATCGTTTTGACCGTTCTTCCCATCCATGTCCACATAGTGTGTCCCAGGCTCAGCTATGTGCATCCCTTCTGAATCTCCCGATGAACCGATGTGGGTTGTCCCTACTGCATTATTTTCATAAGTAAGGCTCTTCATAGCCTGGTAATCGGTGTGAGCATGATTGCCATCCATGTCCATGTAGTGCTGAGCTTTTGATTCTTCTTCCATCATTCTTCGACTTCCTCCTCCCAAGGAACCGAAGTTGGATGACCTGTCAGCATCAAGATCGTTTCTCCCACTCGTACTGTGGATAACCGTGTCGTACTCTGATGCTGTTTGGATTTCTTCATCGTTTGATATTACTAAAGTAGTTGATAATTTCTGAGACTTTTTGCATCCAATCAAGGCTCCACCTATTATTGTAGTAATTAACCAGAGCACGAGAAATAATAGTGATGAAAAAAAGAAAGGACTGTTATCACTAGGAACAGGTTGCGAATCTCCAGATTTTGCTTCGTTGGTATGTCTGTAAATTTTCGAAATTACGGTGAACGTCATACCATTTTGGGAGTTATCTGCTCTGGGGTGACACACCACCACCTTCCCGACATCTCGTTCAGAAACATCTCGTATCAACAGAGATCGTCCTCTTTCTCGAGTCCATGATCGATTCTCAATATCTTCTTCTTTCCCATCTGAATTAAAGAGATGCCAATCGACATCTGATTCAAAGTCACATTCGACGATGATATCATTCCCTTCAGTAATGTGGTGAGTTTTCACTATGTTCGGGTAGTTACAAGAACGTGTAATATCAATGCCAGGAACAGAGGCAATGCAGGAAGCATTATGAATGTTGGCGAAATCATCAAAGTAAAGAGTCTTAGTTGTGACACTGGGAGATGATTCAGGGGTATCGGGAATATTTGATCCAATTCCTTCAAAGGCTAAAATAACATCGAGTCCAAAGGAGTATATCTCACATACAAGTGACACACCAATGTTTTGATTTCCATCACTTATCGGCAATGCAACAGTACAGTTAGGTACAATATCATTTGGGTCAATCACTGTCACTCTGTATCTTTGCAGAAGAACATTCCCTGTCATACATTCAAAACGGTGTTCATTTCGATATGGTATGAGTGAAAGAATGGAAGTCTCGTTTGTGCGAGTCACTCTGAAGTCAAACTTATCATATATATCTGCAAACACTCCTTCTAGAATACGTATGCACTGATTGAGACTACATGTGTATAAAGCAATAGATTCAGCAATCCAAATTACATCGGTAGAAGAGTTAGAATCACAGGTAAGATTTACTCGCTGGAAACCAATGAATGGTATTTCTTCAAGCCTTTCTCCTTCTGCAAAACATAAACAAATTCGGAACCCCCAAATAAGGGCTACTATCGAAAGGAATGGTTTACCAGCCATGGTTTTCTAGACACTATATACATGCATCCAAGTCTATATGTACATGCACGTGCAATCCATCTCAGACAATGATTTTTATTAGAAATGGAATGAACCTACAGGGAATGAGATACCAGCCATGGCTTGCGTCACGTGACAATTGCTCTAACAATCTGCATAAATTATGCTCATCGTAATGATACGTACATCTACGTCTTTCAATATGTCCGAGCTTATCTACTAAGCGCGCACGCATATTGTAGCTACAACCGCTGAAATCAGTGAATTAAGTCAAAGAAACAGATTCAATCAAGACATTTCTTGATTTTTTGATATCCCTGTTTTAATATGCTTCTTGATTACATATTTTTCGAGGTTTTTGTGTTATCTTTTCATCTGCTCAAATCCAAAATTATGCCATCCCCAAAGACAGTACTAATTCGGCTTTACTACTACCAGGAAAGAGGATAAAGAAGAGGTGAGAAACATGGTATATCATGAGTAATTCATCCCCTCGTGATGCATGGCGAGTTGGCTCATTCGGTGGAACGTTGAACCAAAGATCTAATCGTGGGTTCTAGTCCACCACGGGCGGATGTCTGAAGTGTGTTAACGTGCCCCTCCCATGTTGGATAGTCGAAGGCTATATATTTTTTCAGTGGAAAAAACTCCGTCCCTCAGTTTGTAAATTAGCAATAATGGCTCCTTGATGATTTTATGTAAGCTTTGCCTAACGCGAATGTTCGATCCTATCCATGAGTAAGCCTACAGCTTTTTCAGAAAATTCAATGCCAGTTTGAACTGCTTCCCTAAATAAATAAAGTGGATGTTGATTTACATGTAGTCCGAATTTTTCTTTCATAGCATCTCATCTCAGGGCTCTGATTTCAGTGTGCATTGCGTGCAAGTCTTGATTTTTTTTTTTTTCATGAGAACTTATTTGGTAAATTATTCTTTGCTGCTGTTTATTTTTTCTTACACTCTCTCGCTTTTGTAATACCTTTCTATTATGAACCATAATCGAATAAACACAACCAGAGCCCCTTTAAAATGGTTACTTATAACTTTTGCGTATGTTTGTCTGTCTTTCATTAGCTTTCATTGAGGTACTTGTTGCACTTTTGTGACAAATATAATGTCACCTTTGAAATAATTTGTCACTTAGACACTGAAAATCTCAGATAGTTTTTTTACATTTGTTTAGGGGGTTATTAAAATTACTATTCCTTCAACTCATTCTTTAATTTCTTTGTTTGGACTCTCCCACATCTAATCATAATGATATTGATAATTATGATAATAATAATAATGATAATGATAATAATAATAATAATAATAATAATAATAATAATAATAATAATAATGATAATAATAATAATAATAGCAATTAATAATAATGATAATGATAATGATGATAATGATAATGATAATGATAATAATAACTATAATAATAATAATAATAATGATAATAATAATAACAATTAATAATAATGATAATGATAATGATGACAATGATAATAATGATAATGATAATGATAATAATAATAATGATAATAATAATGATGATGATGATAATAATAATAATGTTAATAATAATGATATAAGAATGAACGTAATTATATAGTGCATATCATTTACATAATACTCATTTACACACACTTCCTGTCGAATTATTCTTTCTCATGCTATTCATCACAGATCAGTTTCACCTGGCCAAACTTTTAAAATAACCTGACAATAATTTTGATATTGGGAACTGAGCTAGATCACAGTTAGTTCGAGTTGGTTCCAGATGAAAGCACACAAATTAGCGCGTTCTTTCATTATTTATGTGAGATACGTTTTTTTTTTTTTTTAACGCATTTAGGGTGGGGGGGGGGGGGGGGGCTGTCGTCAGCTTGGGGATGTGGGATAGCCACTAGCTTTAATATGTTCATGCATTTATAGGTTGCCATACCGTTTCAAATTTCTAGGTAGTACTTTATGTACTTGTAAATTGAACTGTTAATATGAAGGCTAATGGTACTGGCTCCCTTTGCGAAATTTTGTCACGGCAATAACCTCTCCCTTTGTTATCCCAAGCAAATCAGGGTTTATTCATTAGCAGGTTAATTATCGGTGGAGACACACATGGACTATGACATCAGTTGAATTGAATTTTATTGTATTTATTGAACGTCATTGATATATATCAGTATTCTACTCTGACATAAACATAAACATGAACATAATCATAAATCAACATAAAGTGGATACATGTTTTGTAGCTTGAACTAATTCCTTAATATACTGTCATACTGTCATACTTTATGTAATCAACTCTGAATATCATCAAGAAGCGCTGATCGGAGCTATTTAGACCTATTTGGGGTTAGAGCAAATGGGATATGCATCTTGTACTATCATTATACAGATAAAGCGTTCTTTAAGAAACTGGTAATCATTATAATCATTATCATCATTATCATTATCATTATCATTATTAGTAGTATTATTATTATCAATAATCATAATTATCATTATTATTATGATTATTATTCTGGAAAAAAAACAGGATCCAGTCCTTATAATCCTGAGAGACTTTGCTTTCACAAAAAGCATGAAGTTCTATCAAGCGCAACTATATTGTTTTTACTGTCCTAGTGTTTTCCTGATAAGTCTCGTTGTTCCCAGTATAACTGCCTTCTACAGGTCGTAGACTTGAAGATTAGGGGAGATCTTGATGATGAGACGCTGGATTTCCTTCTTCACCGACATTATCATTATTATTATTATTATTATTATTATCATCATTATTATTATTATCATTATTATTATTATTATTATTATTATTATTATTATAATTATTATTTTTGATTATCGATATTATTATGATTATTATTATCATTGTTATTATTATGGTTATGATGATTGTCATTATTGTTATTACTTTTATTATTATCATCATTAATATTACTATGACTGTTATTATTATTATCATTATTATTATTATTGTTGTTGTTGTTGTTATTATCATTACTATCACCATCATTATCATTATTATGATATATTCTGCGCATTTTTCTCATTTGTTTGGTCATATTTGACCAAAGTCTTTTGTAATAAGCTTTGAAAAAGTTATTTTCTCTTCATATTGTTGGCATTGTGGTGGGTTGATTAAGATTAATGTTAATATATGGGTGGAATTCATACCTTATTCTTGTCTCATTAAGAGACTTGGTCTGTCTGACAGTATCAGTGCTGACCCATTAACATATCGTACACGTAGTTGGGCCCAAATACTTTAAGAAATGTATATGATTAATCATAGTCAAATTAATATTACAAAATGTGGGGAAACTTACTTTTCTACTAGACGTAAGTAGAATTTGGGCCAAACTGTATCTTTTATCCAGTACAAAAGGGTCTTATTCAAAAGATGACACTCACACGTGTAAGCACAGAGGATGGTGGTGATCTAATGTTAGCATGAGAAATTAATATATAACTCTATAAATGTCTTAATCTTTGTGTTTGGAAACAACCAGACAGAAATAATGATACTCTTTTTTTCCAGTAGCATCAGTGAGAAAAAAATGACGTTCCAGGCAAAAGAATGTTGTATCGGTGCGATCGTTAACCGGTTTTTTTTTTTAAGTTAAATGTTTAAAATTAATTAGGTATGTGCTTAAAAGAGAATGTTATGTCCAGAAAAAGAAGACTGACAAAAAATTGATTCGAATCCCTTCCTTTCAGATAGTACGACATGTATATTGAAGATGAATTCTTTCTGTGCTGTTGGTTACAAAGCCTGCTTAAAGTGTTGAACAATCTGTTGAGATTTGAAATGAAATGGTTAAGTGTTTCAACCTGAAATAGAAACGGAAAACCCTCTATGTTTAGTCCCATGTGTTTCATCGAGGAAAAAAAAATCGGTGGCTTGCACTGAATGAGACTTGATAAAGACCATACAAGTAAAACAATATCAAGAAGATGACATGATAAAATGGCGCTAGGTGTTACCATTCTCCACCTATGAGTATCACAATGGCAATCAGAACGACGATATAACGATAAACAAAATAATGATAATCTGGGCCTTGTAACACAATCAATAATTGCTAAGCTTTGTGTTACGGGGCCCTGGTTAGATAAATCGAGACTTAGAATCGATATTCTACAAATTATCATAAGTTATGCTCTTCATGGTTTCATACTCGTTTTGACCGTTCTTCCTACTCATGTCCACATAGTGTGTCCCAGGCTCAGTTATGTGCATTCCTTCTGAATCTCCTGATGAACCGATGTGGGTTGTCCCTACTGCATTATTTTCATAAGTAAGGCTCTTCATAGCCTGGTAATCGGTGTGAGCATGATTGCTGAGCTTTTGATTCTTCTTTCATCATTCTTCGACTTCCTCCTCCCAATGAACCTGAGTTGGCAGACCTATCAGCATCAAGATCGTTTCTCTCCCTAGTACTGTGGATAACCGTATCGTACTCGGGTGCTCTTTGGATTTCTGCATCGTTTGATATTACTAAAGTAGTTGATAATTTCTGAGACTTTTTGCATCCAATCAAGACTCAAATTATTATTGCAGTTATTAACAACAGCACGAGAAATAATATTGATGGAAAAAAGAAAGGAGTGTTACCACGAGGAACAGGTTGCGAATCTCCAGAATTTGCTTCATTGGTGTCTCTGGCAATTTTCGAGATTAAGGTGAACGTAATGGTACCATTGCTGGAGTTATCTCCTCTGGGTTGACACACTACCACCTTCCCGACATCTCGTTCAGAAACATCTCGTATCAACAGAGATCGTTCTCTTTCTCGAGTCCATGATCGATTCTTAATATCTTCTTCTTTCCCATCTGAATCAAAGAGATGCCAATCGACATCTGATTCAACGTCACATTCGACGATGATATCATTCCCTTCAGTAATGTAGTGAGTTTTCACTATGTTCGGGTAGTTACAAGAACGTGTAATATCAATGCCAGGAACATAGGCAATGCAGGAAGCATTATGAATATTGGTGAAATCATCAAAGTAAAGAGTCTTAGTTGTGGCACTGGGAGATGATTTAGGGGTATCGGGAATATTTGATCCAATTCCTTCAAAGGCTAAAATAACATCGAGTCCAAAGGAGTATATCTCACATACAAGTGCCAAACCAATGTTTTCATTTCCATCACTTATCGGCAATGTAACAGTACAGTTAGGTACAATATCATTTGGGTCAATCACTGTCACTCTGTATCTTTGCAGGACAACATTCCCTGTCATACATTTAAAATTATGTTCCTCTCGATATGGTATGAGCGAAAGAATGGAAGTCTCGTTATTGCGAGTCGCTCTGAAGTTAAAATCCTTATATACAACTGTAACTAATTGCTCTGCTGCATCAGTAAATGTGCAGTTATTGCGTTTGCAGTTGTATAACTCAACAAAGTCGCCAATATACCAAATTAAATTAGTACAAGAGATGCAATGACAGGTAAGATTCACTCGGTCACCAGTCGATGGTATTTCTTCAATAAGTATTTCTCCCTCTGCAAAAGACGAATACAAACAAATTTGGAACCCCAGGGCTAATACCGAAAAGAATGAGATACCAGCCATGGTTTGCAGTTTGCTAGACAATTCAAATGCATCAAAGTCTGTAGTTTTTACCAAGTCACACGGGAATGAAGCTAGCCCAGTCCACTAATTGCCGACTTCAACTTCAAGAGTACACTGTGGCGATGAGTAGTGAATCAGCGAGTATAAGCCACAGAGACAGTATACGCACACACGAGTAAAATCAGGATAAAGTATCCAGTAAATCAAATTACATCGGTAGAAGAATTAGAATCACAGGTAAGATTCACTCGCATGTCACCAATCAATGGTATTTCTTCAATAAGCCTTTCTCCTTCTGCAAAACACAAACAAATTTGGAACCCCCAAATAAGGGCTACTATCGAAAGGAATGGTTTACCAGCCATGGTTTTCTAGACACTATACATGCATCCAAGTCTATACGTACATGCACGTGCAATCCATCTCAGACAATGATTTCTATGGTGGCAATGAAGTACGCTCGACAACAGGTCATGTGCGACGTGAATTTCGCATCCCAGGTCCTGAATTTCGCACCGCGGGTCGTGAATTTCACGACTTGGGATGCAAAGTTTGCGCCACGGGTCATGAATTTCATGACCTGGGATGCGAAATTCACGTCGCACATGACCTGTTGTCGAGCGTACTTCAGGGCCACCATAGATTTCTGTTAGAAATGGAATGAACCTACAGGGAATGAGATACCAGCCATGGCTTGCGTCACGTGACAAGTGCTTTAACAGTCTGCATAAATTATGCTCATCGTGATGAAACGTAGATCTACGCCTTTCAATATGGAGAGCGAAGCGCGCACGCATATTGCAGCAACAACCGTTGAAATCAGTGAATTATATAAGCCAAAGAAACAGCTTTAATCAAGACATTTCTTGACTTTTTAATTTCACTTCTTTCATTTGCTTCTTGTTTACATACCTTCCGAGGTTTTTGTGTTATTTTTCATCTGCTCAAATCCATAATTATGTCAGCCCGAAAGACAGTACTTATTCGGCTCCACTACTATCAGGAAAGAGGGTGAGGAAAAAGATCGGTATGTTACCATGGTTACAATAAAAGGTCATACATGAGTAATTCATTACCCCGTGTTGCATGGCGAGTTGGCTCAGTCGGTAAAAAGCGTCTGCCTGTCGAACCAAAGATCGTGGGTTCGAGTCCACCCCAGGCATGCCAGGCGGATGACTCAAGCCTGCGTTGTAACGTGCCCCTCCCCTGTTTCATAGACACAGGCTATGTTTCATAGTTTCGATTTGTAAATTAGCAATGATCGATGGCTCCTTGATGATTTTGTGTAAGCTTTGCCTAGGCCCATGTAACGCGAATGTTCGATCCTATCCATGTGTAAGCCTACAGGTTTTTCAGAAATTCATTGCCAGTTTGAACTGCTTCCCCAAATAGACAATGTGGATTTCGAGTTACATGTAAGTCTGAAATTGTCGTTCATAGCCTCTCCTTTCAGGGCTCGGAATTCAGTGTGCATTGCGTGTAAGTCTTGAAAATATTTTTTTCATGAGAAATCATTAGGTAAATTATTTCTTGCTGCTGTTTATTTTTTCTTACACTCTGTTGCTTTTGTAATACCCTTCTATTATGAACTATAATCAAATAAAAACAACCAGAGGCCCGTTAAAATGGTTAGTTATAACTTTTGCATATTTTTGTCTTTCTTTTAGCGAGGTACCTGTTGCACTTTACACTGTTAGAACGGTTGTTTAAATATCATTGGGTTGTTTAACATTTGAACCTACCAACTGTTGTTTTTAAAAAAAATTGTGTAAAACAAATGGGGAGTTTTTAAACAACAGTTGGTAGGTTCATACTTTGTACATGTGCTTTGCGTTTGTCACAATTCAGGTCAACTTTCAATCTTATCTTGTTTTCATTAACAGACTGAAAGAATTTAGCTTCATCTCTTCAGTGCATTGAACCCCTGCTTTGGAGATCTGTCTCTCACTGAGTGAGGTGTCATGGCCCTGTGTGCAGCTGGGGCGAGGGAAGCAGTAGCCCAACTCAGCAATTTTTAGACTTGCATATTTTTTAACTGAAAATTTTCCAAAATTCCAAAACATTTGCACCAGATCCTTCAATTTCAATGTCGAAAATGTAGAAGTGCACTCGTAACTATAGCTTGGTGACTTTGCTCCCTAGCTTGTGTGTTTGTTCGAAAGTTTTAAGTATTCTTGCCCCTCCCCCTGTAAAAAAAAAGAATTTGCGGAGTGTCTAAAGTTCTTTCGATATAATATCTTAACCCACCATGTTACATAAGTTACAAAGGTAATATCTTGGGGTGGAGGGTTGGGTGCAAGATCATGTAATTGTTTGAAGGAACAAGCAAGCGAGGGAGTGATGAGATGAGTAGGTGAGATTACAAATTGAATGATATAGTGCACACTTTGGGCAGAATTTTGGAAATTTTTAATCAAAAATATTTTCAGGGAGGGGACTGCATAAAGATATGCCTACCACCCAAACCTCAATTTAGCTTTAAATCTGTATGGAATTAGATTTTGGGTGTAGAGCTAGATAAATCCTGGACAAAATAAAGATCAATTATCTGAAAGTGCTTTCTAATAATTGTCGCCATTTCGTAAATTATGACTAATTGCTCCAAAATTCACTTCAAATTTATTTATATACAATGCACAATTTTAGATTATCATCAACATATAAAATGTTTTACAGTGTCATTGAACAAAGTTGCAAAACAAATGATTGTATTCATTTTTAGAAACTGATCCCCATCGGTGTGTGTGTGTGTGGATTATTGAAGCTCTTACAGCAGATTATTGTTTCATTAGAGGCTTTGAAAATTCATACATGTAGGCCTACACTGTAATTAGGATGGATTGATTGGTATGTAAGTTACAAAATCATTGTTTTCAGTTATAATGAATTTTATTCATAACTTCTAAAAAGATAGTGAATATAGATCATTCTACCTGAGTTGTGCACAAAATCTGACTAAGAGCACTGTTAAGTATTTATTTACATATTCAAGTATTATTTTAAAGTAGAAAAGGATTTAATTTGGCCTTCGTACAATGTGAGTAATTCAAATTACAAGCATTTAAATGATAGTGATGTAAAACTCTATAGTCTACTTTTGTTTTGTTGCAAGTTCGGAACAGAGTATATGATTAGAAAAATTGTTTTGATTAGTATAAAATATATTTTACTTGTGAACGATGAATGAAGGCTGATCTAAACACAAAACAAAAAATAAGTTCCCCCTAAAACATATCCCTGTATTTTTTCGATCAGGAACCTTTGATGAAATCTGAATACAGAATCATGTAGCTACACGTCTCAGCTACATTTCCTGGATATTCAGGGCAAACCCTTCAGCCACGCTTCAGTGAACACAGCAAATATGCAAAATTGTCATTTTTTAAAGTTCACAAGCCTCGTGCCATGACTTTGATGCAATGATATCGGAACATTAATTTTTGGCGTTTGAAGGCATGCAACATAAATTTTATTCGTCACCAAACATGCCAAATGAGTTGTGCACCAAATTTCATGCTTGAGTGAGCGGGAGGTGAAAATGGCAAAAACTGCAGTTTTGACATCTTTTGCGCGGTGAATCTGATCTAATGCGGAGGAGTTCATGTTTTTGAAGGGTGTTTGCAACTTTTGCAATTGATACCTATCAATTCACGGTTGAATGAACACATAATAAAAACAAAATATCACCATGTTAAAATTATCCAGTAATTATTGCCTTGTTTTTGTGCACTAAAAATCTTACTGATAACATTTTTAGCATGTCTACATGACCGGTGTACATGTTTCAATGATCTCATGGCATTTAATTTAAAGTTCACGCTTCAATGAGCACGTGGGACTGGAAAAGCTCTTCTTTCACCTATCGACCAAAATTCAATTGCTTAATGTGGTTAATCATCATAAGTCTTCTTGGGGAGTTCCTCTGATTTGATTTTCATCGAAATCCCGATCTCTTACGCTTCAGTGAGTAAAAAAGACAAGAAAATTATGCAAATGAGCAAAAAGTTTAGGGCGTTGTCCCTGCTCCGTGCCGCATCGGATACTAAATTTGGTGCAAGATCCTGCTAGTTAATAACCTCTTGAAGATATGTGCTAATTTTCATGAAATAACTTCCTGTAGAATGAACACTAACTATCGATAAAAATAAGCCAACTTTCACTTTTTGTTAAAATTCTGCTTCATAACTGTACATAGGTCAATGGGAGGGGAAATAAAAAATTAAATATGGCCTATTTTCATGGGCCGATTTCAATGAATTTTACCCGATACTTCGTTATTTGAAGGTAGGGTTTTGTAATGTTAGCGTAAAAGATTAGTCTTATGTCAATGACCACAAGTGCTAAATGAGCAAAAAGTTTAGGGCGTTGTCCCTGCTCCGTGCCGCATCGGATACTAAATTTGGTGCAAGATCCTGCTAGTTAATAACCTCTTGAAGATATGTGCTAATTTTCATGAAATAACTTCCTGTAGAATGAACACTAACTATCGATAAAAATAAGCCAACTTTCACTTTTTGTTAAAATTCTGCTTCATAACTGTACATAGGTCAATGGGAGGGGAAATAAAAAATTAAATATGGCCTATTTTCATGGGCCAATTTCAATAAATTTTACCCGATACTTCGTTATTTGAAGGTAGGGTTTTGTAATGTTAGCGTAAAAGATTAGTCTTATGTCAATGACCACAAGTGCTAAAAATAAATTTTCTAACATCCGATTTACCCGACCTTTCGCAAATAAGGGGGCTGTTTTCGCGAAAGGTCGGGTTACGCGATTACACGGCCCGACGCGATCACCCGATGGTTCGAAGAAATCCCAGTATAGCTGCCTTCTGCAGGTCGTAGACTTGAAGATTCGGGGAGATCTTGTTGATGAGAATCATCATTATGATTATCATTATTATGATTTTCCTAAATTCTGCACGTTTATCTTTTTTGTTTGGTGATATGTGACCCAGAGTAAAAAGTCCTTTGTAAAAAGCTATGAACAAGTGATTTTCTCTTCATATTGTTGGCATTGTTGTGGGTTGATTAAGATTAATATAAGGCTGCAATTTATACCTTATTCGTGCCTCATTAAGTGATACAGTCTGAGTCTGTCTGACAGTATCGGTGCTAACACATTAAACATAGCTTCCTAGCGTACACGTACTAGTTGGGCCCAAAGTCCTGGCAGAAAAAGTAATTTCCACACAAGAGTCCTGCCAACTCTGATAACATAAGGACAGAGACAAACTCGGTTTCTACTGCATATCCCCCCAAAAAAGTACTTTAATAAATGCATATGATTATATATTACAAATATGTGGGGAAACTTACTTTTCTACTGGAGTAAGACGTAAGTAAACATTTGGGCCAAACTTTACATTCAATCCAGGAAAAAGAAAAGGGTCTCATTCACAAGATTAAAAAGTATGACACTCACACGTACAAACACAGTCGATAGTGGTGGTCTAATGTTAGCCAGATTAATTAACATATAACTCCATAAACCAATCTTTGTGTTTGAAAACTACCAGGAAGAACTAATAATACTATTTTTGTCCAGTAGCATCAAATTGTAGTTCCATGCTACAGAATGTTGTATCGGTGTGATTATTGACAGTTTTTTCAAGTTAAATTTTACAAATTAATTAGGTATGTGCTAAAAAAAAAGAAAGAATTTTATGTTCAAAGAAAAGAGACTTTGAAAAAAAAATGTGATTCGAATTCCTTCCTTTCACTTACTACGACATGCATATTAAACATGAAGTCTTCCTATGCTGTTGGTTACAAAGCCCGCTTAAAGTGTTGAAAAATCTGTTGAGATATGATATGAAATGGTTAAGTGTTTCAACCTGAAATAGAAACGGAATACCCTCAATGTGTTTCATCAAGGAAATAATAAATGAAAAGTGTATTTTAAATTCAAAGTTAATTTCCATAGGATTTATTCATAACATTAGTAAAACTCGGTGGCTTGCTCTGAAGGAGTCTTGATAAATACCATACAAGTGAAGCAATATCAAGACGATGATATGATAAAAAGGGGCTTGATATTACCATTCTCCACTTAACTTTATCTGTATCATAATGGAAATAAAAACAATTAAAGAACGATAAACGTAATATGGTCATCCTGTTAGGTAAATCAGTATTCTACAAATTGTCATGTCATGTCCACATAGTGTGTCCCGGGCTCAGTCCTGTGCATTCCTTCTGAATCATCCGATGAACCGATATGGGTTGTCCCTACGGTATTATTTTCATAAGTAAGGCTCTTCATAGCCTGGTAATCGGTGTGAGCATGATTGCTATCCATGTCCATGTAGTGCTGAGCTTTTGATTATTCTTTCATCATTCTTCGACTTCCTCCTCCCAATGAACCTGAGTTGGCAGACCTATCAGTATCAAGATCGTTTCTTTCCCTAGTACTGTGGATAACCGTATCGTACTCGGGTGCCGTTTGGATTTCTTCATCGTTTGATATTACTAAAGTAGTTGATAATTTCTGAGACTTTTTGCATCCAATCAAGACTCAACTTATTATTGCAGTTATTAACCACAGCACGAGAAATAATATTGATGGAAAAAAGAAAGGACTGTTACCACGAGGAACAGGTTGCGAATCTCCAGAATTTGCTGCGTTGGTGTCTCTGGCAATTTTCGAGATTACGGTGAACGTAATGGTACCATTGCTGTAGTTATCTCCTCTGGGTTGACACACTACCACCTTCCCGACATCTCGTTCAGAAACATCTCGTATCAACAGAGATCGTTCTCTTTCTCGAGTCCATGATCGATTCTTAATATCTTCTCCTTTCCCATCTGAATCAAAGAGGTGCCAATCGACATCTGATTCAAAGTCACATTCGACGATGATATCATTCCCTTCAGTAATGTAGTGAGTTTTCACTATGTTCGGGTAGTTGCAAGAACGTGTAATATCAATGCCAGGAACATAGGCAATGCAGGAAGCATTATAAATGTTGGTGAAATCATCAAAGTAAAGAGTCTTAGTTGTGACACTGGGAGATGATTCAGGGGTATACGTATCGGGAATATTTGATCCAATTCCTTCAAAGGCTAAAATAACATCGAGTCCAAAGGAGTATATCTCACATACAAGTGCCAAACCAATGTTTTCATTTCCATCACTTATCGGCAATGCAACATTACAGTTAGGTACAATATCATTTGGGTCAATCACTGTCACTATGTATCTTTGCAGAAGAACATTCCCTGTCGTACATTTAAAATGTTGTTCATTTCGAGACGGTATGAGTGAAAGAATGGAAGTCTCGTTATTGCGAGTCACTCTGAAGTCAAAAACATCATATAGACCTTCAAATTCGCTTGTTAGGGTACGTGTGCACTCACTGAGCCTGCAATTGTAGAAAGCAATCATGGCAATAGAGTCACCAATATACCAAACGACATCGGCAGATGAGTT
Organism: Echinometra lucunter; assembly: GCA_029962745.1. Lineage (NCBI taxonomy): Eukaryota > Metazoa > Echinodermata > Echinoidea > Camarodonta > Echinometridae > Echinometra > Echinometra lucunter. Next base: position 644,464 of record JAPZVO010000023.1, on the reverse strand, counting down.
AAAATGACACGTTAGATTTACTCGTTGGTCACCAGTCGATGCTATTTCTTCAATGATTTTGTTTCCTTCTGCAAAACTCAACAACACTTGGAACCCCCAAATAAGGGCTACTATCGAAAGGAATGGTATACCTGCCATGGTTTTCTAGACACAACACATGCATCAAAGTCTGTACGTACATGCACGTGCAATCCATCTCAGACAATGATTTCTATTAGAAATAGAATGAACCTCCAGGGAATGAGATACCAGCCATGGCTTGCGTCACCGGATCCTTGCATAAATATGCTCCTCGTTATGATACCTACACCTACGTCTTTCAATATGGAGAGCGCATCAACTAAGCGCGCACGCATATTGTAGCTGAAATCAGTGAATGAAGTCAAAGAAACAGATTCAATCAAGACATTTTTTTGATTATCTAATATTCTTTTTTTCATTTGCTTCTTGATTATATTATTTTTAAGGTTTTCGTGCTATTTTTTTCATCTGCTCAAATCCAAAATCATGTCATCCCCAAAGACAGTACTAATGAGAAACATGGTATATTACAATGAAATGGCACACATGAGTAATTCATCCCCTCGCGTTGCATGGTGAGTTGGCTCATTCGGCAAAACGTCTGTCTGTTGAACCTAAGATAATTATAAACGTGAGTTCTAGTCCACCCCGGGCGGATGACTGAAGCCTGCGTTTTGTGTGAACGCGCCCTTCCCTTGTTGTATAGACGCAGGCTATGTTTCTTTGGAAAACACTCCGTCCCATAGTTTATAAACTAGCAATGATGGCTCCTTGATGATTTTATGTAAGCTTTGCCTAGACCAATGTAACGCGAATGTTCCATCCTATCCATGTGTAAGTCTACAGATTTTTCAGAAAATTCATTGCCAGTTTGAAATGTTTCCCCAAATAGTCACTTTGGATTTAGAGTTACATGTAAGTCCGAAATTCATATCCTCTCCTTTCAGGGCTCGGAATTCAGTGTGCGTGCAAGTCTTGAAAATATTTTTTCATGAGAAATCATTTGGTAAATTATTTCTTGCTGCTGTTCATTTTTTCTTACACTCTTTTGCTTTTGTAATACCCTTCTATTATGAACTATAATCGAATAAAAACAACCAGAGCCCCGTTAAAATGGTTAGTTATAACTTTTGCATATTTTTGTCTGTCTTTCATTAGCCTTCATAGAGGTACATGTTGCACTCAATGACAAATATAATGTCACCTTAGAATAATTTGTCACTTGCACACTTAAAATTTTCTGATGATTTTTTACAATTGTGTAGGAGGTTTTTGTGGTTACTATTCTTTACACTCGTTCTTTAATTTCTTTGTTTGGACTCTCCCACCTCTAATAATAATAATAATAATAACTATAATGATAATAATAATATTTTAAAAAAATATTAATGATTACAATAATAATAATAATAACAACAACAATAATAATAGTAATAATAATCATAATAATAATAATAATAATAATGATAATAATATTAATAATAATAATAATAATAATAATAATAATAATAATAATAATAATCATAATAATAATGATAATAATAATAATAATCATAATAATAATCATAATAATAATAATGAACGTTACTGATATAGCGCATATCACTTACATAATACTCATTAACACATTTACTGTCGAATTATTCTTCCTCTTGCTATTCATCACAGATCGGTTTTTATTGGTCAAACTTTTACAAATAACCTGACAATAATTTTGATATTGAGGAACTGAGGAGCTTGATCACATTTAGTTCAATTTGGTTCCAGATGATAGCACAAATTAGCGCGTTCTTTCATTATTTATGTGAGATACGGTTTTTTTTTAAACGCATTTAGGGTGGGGGGGGGGGGCCTGCCGTCAGCTTGGGGATGTGGAATAGCCACTAGCTTATATTTATAGGTTCCCAAACCGTTTAAAAATTTTCACGGTAATACCAAAATGTGTACTAGTAAACTGAACTGTTAACTGAACTGTTATTAATATGAAGGCTAAGGGTACTAGTTTCCTTTGCGAAAGTTTGCCTACGTCAGTGACCTCTCCCTATGTTATCCCAAGCAAATCAGGGCTTTTATTAGCAGGGTATTTTATTGGCGGAGACACACATGGACTATGACATGTTTTGTAGCTTGAACTAATTCCTTAAGAAATATACTTCAATACATTCCTTTGCTAATTATAATTAAACTCTGAATATCATTAAGAAGCACTGATCGGAGTTACAAGTATCTGAAGCTTAGACATATTTGTTAGAGCAAATGGGATATGCATCTTGAACTGTCATTATACTGATTTATAAGAAACTGGTAATCATTATAATCTTTATCATTATCATTATCATTATTATTATCATTATTAATATTATTATTATTAGTATTAATTATTATTATTATTATTATTATTATAATTATTATTATTAGTAGTAGTAGTATTAATTACTATCATTATTATTATTATTATTATTATTATTATTATTATCATTATTGTTATTATTATCGTCATCATTATCATTATTATTATTGTTATTACTACTACTACTACTACTACTACTACTACTACTACTATTATCACTCTGAAAAATAAAAAGAAACAGGGTCCAGTCCTTATAATTTCAAGAGACTTTGCTTTAACAAAAATCAGGAAGTTAAGGTTTATCAAGCGCAACTATATTGTTTTTACTGTCCAAGTGTTTTCCTGATGAGCCTCGTTGTTCCCAGTATAGCTGCCTTCTACAGGTTCTGCAGGTCGTAGTCTTGAAGATTCGGGGAGATCTTGTTGATGAGACGGTCGATTCCCTTCTACGCTGACATTATTATTATCATTACTATTATTATTATTATCATCATCATCACCACCATCATCATCATCACCACCACCACCATCATTTTGATTATCGTTGTTATGATTTTCCTAAATTCTGCATGTTTGTCTTTTTTGTTTGGTGATATTTGACCATTGTCTATTAAAGTGCCAAGATAAAGCTTTTGTAAAGCTATAAACAGGTTATTTTCTCTTCATATAGTTGGCATTGTTATGGGTTGATTAAGATTAATATAAGGGTGCAATTTATTCCTTATTCGTGACTCATTAAGTGATACAGTCTGAGTCTGTCGGACAGTATCGGTGCTGACACATTAAACATAATTTCACAGCGTACACGTACTAGTTGGGCCCAAAGTCCAGGCAGAAAAGTAATTTCCACACAAGAGTCCTGCCACCTCTGATAACATAAGGACAGAGACAATCTCGGTTTCTACTGCATATCAAATAAAAGTACTTTAACAAAAGTATATGATTAATCATAGTCAAACTAATATATTACAACAAAAAATAATTCGGGGATACTTATTTTTCTACTAGTAAACATTTGGGGCAAACTGTGCATTTTAACAAATAAAAGAAGAGGGTCTCATTTAAAAGACAGAAAAAAGTATGACACTCACAGCACGTGCAAGTACAGTCGATAGTAATATTGAACATGAAGTCTTTCTGTGCCGTTGCTTACAAAGCCTGCTTAATCCATTCGTGACAGAGGTCCACATTTTGTGGTTTGGCCTAATATCTTTTGATGCAAAGCCCTAAAAATCATACCAAATACATGAGCAGAAAGAGCAAAAAAATCTACACAAACTGTGCCCATTTTGGTTGCGTCAATATTCCTTGTTTGATGCTGAAAATTTTTAAAGGGAAAATAAGCATTAAAATCCTTAAATTGGCAATGTGATAGAAAGTTTAAAATCACCATTTTCCCCTGCAAATTGGCAACTTTTTGACTTCTCATCACAATTTCTGTCAATTTATATTCATTTCAGATACATGACGTTTTATAAGAAATATGTAGCAATAAAATAAAAATGTTGGTGTTGCCAATTTGAAGAATAAAAACTGATCAAATTAGGCTTTAAATAATTCCTGTCACGCATGGGTTAAAGTGTTGAACAATCTGTTGAGATATGAAATGAAATAGTTAAGTGTTTCAACCTGAAATAGAAACGGAATACCCTCTATGTTTAGCCTCATGTGTTTCATCAAGGAAATAATAAATGAAAAGTGTATTTTAAATTCAAAGTTAATTTCCATAGGATTTATTCATAACATTAGTAAAACTCGATGGCTTGCTCTGAAGGAGTCTTGATAAAGACCATACAAGTGAAACAATATCAAGACGATGATATGATAAAAAGGGGCTTGATATTACCATTCTCCACTTAACTTTATCTGTAGCATAATGGAAATAAAATCAATTAAAGAACGATAAACGTAATATGGTAATCCTGTTAAGTAAATCAGTATTCTACAAATTGTCATAAGTGATGCTCTTCATGGCTTCATAATCGTTTTGACCGTTCTTCCTACTCATGTCCACATAGTGTGTCCCAGGCTCAGTTATGTGCATTCCTTCTGAATCTCCCGATGAACCGATATGGGTTATCCCTACAGCATTATTTTCATAGGTAAGGCTCTTCATAGCCTGGTACTCGGTGTGAGCATGATTGCCATCCATGTCCATGTAGTGTGTCCCAGGCTCAGCTATGTGCATCCTTTCCGAATCTCCCGATGAACCGATATGGGTTATCCCTACAGCATTATTTTCATAGGTAAGGCTCTTCATAGCCTGGTACTCGGTGTGAGCAGGATTGCCATCCATGTCCACATAGTGTGTCCCAGGCTCAGCTATGTGCATCCCTTCTGAATCTCCTGATGAACCGATGTGGGTTGTCCCTACTGCATTATTTTCATAAGTAAGGCTCTTCATAGCCTGGTAATCGGTGTTAGCATGATTGCCATCCATGTCCATGTAGTGCTGAGCTTTTGATTCTTCTTCCATCATTCTTCGACTTCCTCCTCCCAAGGAACCGAATTTGGATGACCTGTCAGCATCAAGATCGTTTCTCCCACTCGTACTGTGGATAACCGTGTCGTACTCGGGTGCTGTTTGGATTTCTGCATCGTTTGATATTACTAAAGTAGTTGATAATTTCTGAGACTTTTTGCATCCCATCAAGACTCCACATATTGTTAGAGTTATCAACCACAGCACGGGAAATAATACTAATGGAACTAAGAAAGGACTGTTACCACTACGAAATGGTTTTAAATCTTCAGAAATTTCCGAGATTACAGTGAACACAATGGTACCACTGCTGTTATCTCCTCTGGGTTGACACACTACCACCTTCCCGACATCTCGTTCAGAAACTTCTCGTATCAATAAAGATCGTTCTCCTTCTCGAGTCCACGAACGACTTTCAATATCTTCCTTTCTCCCATCTGTATCAAAGAAATGCCAATCGACATCTGATTCGACGCCACATTCGACAATGATATCATTCCCTTCGGTAAAGTATTCGATTTTTACTGTGTTCGGATAGCTGCAAGAACGTGTAATATCAATACCTGGAACAACCGCATCGCAGGAAGCATTATGGATGTTGTTGAAATCTTCCAAGTGAAGAGTTTTAGTTCGGAAAATTTGAGATGATCCAGGGGTATCGGGAATATCTAGTCCAATTCCTTCAAATGTAAAAGCAATACCACGTCCTGAGTGTACTCCACATGATAAGACCATACTGAGGACTCCATCTTCATTACCAGTCGCTAATAAAACAGTACAGATAGGTACAATGTTTATAGGGTCAATCGATATTAATTTGTATTGTCTCTGAACACTTCCATTTGAAATACACAGAATATTTGTCTCTTCTTGAATTGTCGTAAGCGACAAAACGGAAGTCTTATCATGTAGAGTCGGTTGAAAAATGTAATTAGCTAGCTTTGTAGGTTCCTCGCACTGATCACCGTCCTGATTGTCCGGACAGGTGGTTATCTTTCCAGATATGTTTTTAAGTCTAAACTTCCATTCAATGACACCAGAAGAGTTAAACTGACATGTTAAATTCACTCGCTGGCCCACCAAATTTCTCTTCGTAATAATTTCATTTTGATCTGCAGCACACACCCATGACCATGATGACATCCAAAGTAGTCCAATTATCGAAAGAAATGAGATATTAGCCATGCCTGTTAGATCTGAAATACGTGTTTAACCTGTCGACTACTAAAATCTTATATTTCCATAGACTTATCACAGGGACCGCACGTTTCCAGTAACCAGTAAGTTAACAATTTGCAAGTAAACTCTGACCCTCACGACTCTTTCTCAAAAAACTTATCGCACCAAAATCAGTACATGCACTGCTTGTGATATATATAGTAATACAGTCAAATAGGTAAAAGATTATAATTTGCGGTGTTTGATGAATAGCAAATTTACTTCACGATAGTTAGTTGAGTTGCTTGTGAATGAAGATATAGATCTTGGATGATTTTTTTCAAAGATTCCTTGGTAGCTATAGGAGCTGCAAAATGAAAGGTCGGTTTTACTAATGAACGTGCTCCTAAAGAGACTAGTGCCTTATATGACTCGTTTTCAAATCTTATATCTTCTCCTTCTATCCTGATGGTCATTACAGTTGCCTGATAACAAAAGCAAGCATCTGTCAAATCAGTGCCTGTGTAAGTAGGCCACTTATTACTCATGGCATGGAAACATAAACACATCAACAAATCAAGAGTAAAATCTTCTCACGGTTTAATCAGAAAGAATTGAAAGTGAAGCTTATTAATATGCATCATCCCATCCAGAAGACGGAAAAAAGAAGAGATGAGTGTGTACAGACCAATTTCACGGCCGGTTTATGTATTTGGCCCTCTATCGGCGACGCCATTGCTGCTGTGGGCAAGCGCGCTGACCGCGATTGGCTCTGTGTACAAAATGCATGTAAGGTATGAGATATGCCCCGATATTGTTCCATTTACTTTATTCTAGATCAATAAAATAAAGAATGGATACATGGGTAGATGAGGTAAGACAATAGTCATATCTGACGGATGAAGGTATGATGTATTTTTGTAATTTCGATGGTTTTTCAACTTAGTTTTGTCAGTAAAAGTTCGATTGCAGCATAGAAGCCGTAGTAAACGGGAGCCCTGAATCTTACCCTTTTACAAAGTCAAGTTTTCACTCATTAAATTTTACGCCAAAGTACATAATGATAATGTTTCTTGACTTCAAAGTCCTTTCTGTTGATGTTTTACCCACTGGCGACGAATTCCTTCACATTGCTTACGGAAACCTGTCACGTAGGGAGTACGGCTTCTCACACAAACAGGCTTCATGAGTCAAAAGCGAGTGAATTTCGCACTCAGTTAGGTTCCAATTTTTAAACTTTCTCTAATCCTTGTGGCATTTGAGCACCGCGCAGCTGCGACCTGAACTTCCCTGATAATTTCTCATTGCAAATATTAAAATAAATCTGCATATACTGGCAAAATAGACAAAAAATCGAACGAATGTACATAACGCGCTATTGATTTGTGTACTCTAAAAGTTCGAACTGTGTCTGCTGCCCTCTTGCGTTGTGAAATTGGTCTATAGGCGCTCGTGGTTGTGTGTGTGAATTTGAACTAGGTTATTAACAAGTCTTTAAACAAATGAAGTGGTCACATGTGTTAAGTTCTTTATACTCATCCAGAATTTTAATTACCTGTGACAGTTTCGACGACGGGCTGTCATCTTCTTCAGACGGCGACTAATTGGCGAATGATGATTTTGGCGCCAATTAGAAATCACCCAGGTGACAGCCATAACAGATCACGCGGCAAAAGAAACCATGTCATCAACTGGGAGGGGACACGATTAGTAGCGAGGGAGAGCCTGGACCTCAGCAGACGAATTAGAGAGGCCATCTGGATTAAGAGAACACCCCACAATATGAACTGGGATGGGGGGGGGGGGGGCATATCAACTGTCTGACATCTACGATGGCGCTATCACCCGAGCTTCACACTTGGGTGATTTCTAATTGACGCCAAAATCATCATTCGCCAATTAGTCGCCGTCTGCAGAAGATGACAGCCAGTTGTCGAAACTGTCACAGGTAAATAAAATTCTGGATGTGTATAAAGAACTTAAAGTCGCTCACTCGTGGGCTTTCGTGTGGAATTTGACGCCAAGGGTGCTTACCCAGTAACAGTTTTTGTCCATCATCATGAGTCTAATGACCAACAGACCTTATGTAATGTTCTCTATATTCCACCCTTTGCCCCATATGGCAAAGTC
>JAPZVO010000023.1:618823-633823 GCA_029962745.1 Echinometra lucunter | reverse complement strand
TCTTTGGGTGCAAAGTTGTACCCATAAAGGAGCCCCCAGTGTTGCATTTAAAGGGTACAAAATTGAACCATTTATTCTTAGTGTGTAATCACTTTAAGCGATCTTCTTGAGTTTATAAACGATAGTGTATACCGAGTACTTTGTTTGATACAATTCTTTGGAGTCTCTTATAGAAATGTGATACTCGTCCTGAAGTAATACCACGTTGTATCCCTTTCAATGTCTTTCCATCACTGGAGAGAACCTGAAAGTATTCGGAGATCCTAGAGTTTGTTCTAGAAGGAGAAGATGTGTTCTTGATGGGATGAATATTTTTGGAAAGTGTTAGTCCATTTCCATGATATGCTTTTTTTGTACAAATTTTACAATCTTTACTCTATTTTGCTATAACCATTATGTTATATTGTATATGTTCAACAATCCAGTGGATTTCATTTGTATTTGTTTATTTTGAAAAGGAATGAAAGTGGAATAAAATTCTTGAAGTCTTTAAGTCTTTCCTTTCATTGTCTTGGTGGTATACACGTCACAATATTGCCACGATAAGAAATTAATTCTCCTTTGACCAATTTGAAGGGGTGCGCATATAAATTGCATTGAAAGGATTTTTTTCAGTTATTCAACAGATTTGATTATCAAAGTATATGTCTATGTGTTCCAAGAGGATGGTATCTGGTAAACAGCATCGGCAAAATGAATTGTAAGACTATGATAGCAATCAAAATATCTTCATTTTCGAAATGAGAATATTGCACAAAAATTTCCCGAGTATACACTCTTAGAAAACATGGTGCTGATCAGAACCTTTTCTTGTCTTACATTTTGGAACCTTTAAAGGTTCTTCAAAGAACCATTAAAAGCCTGAAGGTTCTCTATAGGGTTCCAAGGGGGTCTTTAAACCACTAATAGTTGTAAAAGGAATCTTGTAGGGTTCTGGAAAATATAAAGAACCCTTTATAGAACCCCTTTTTCTGAAGGTTCTACGGGATAAAAAGGGTTCTAACTGACACATTTTTCTAAGAGTGTAATGACAATAACAACAACAACAACAATAATAATGATAACAATAACAATAATTATTATAATAATGATAATGATAATAACAATAATAACATAATAACAATAATAATAATAACAATAATAATAATGATAATAATAATAATAATAATAATAATAATAACAATGAAGTATTCTATAGCGCTGGTATCCGTCAGCTCAGGCGCTCATGGTGCTTGATCCAAAATATAAATACATAAGTCAGTCAAATTCCATGGGTGAACTACTCGTGGTATTTACAGTTGAAATGAAATTAAATGGTTCCAAAAAGTAAGTCTACAATGTTCAATCATAATGAAGTCATAATCTATGGAACATTCACATACGTCAAACTCTTCATCTCCTCATAAAAGCTTTCACCCTGAGTACTTTTCATGTCCAAATAGCCAATCATTGACATCGTCATCGGTACCCTTTGTCCTCTGTCCTTCTTGTCCTCCCATCTATGACCAGCTCTCTGGTGAGTACTTGGCCCAGCTGTGTCCATCAAGCAAGTCTCACCAATCTCAACATCCCGCAAGGCATTCGAGGTGATATCCTCTACCGGCGCTGAGTCGTGTTCCGAGCGTGTTGCTTCAAGGGAGTTGGATGGGTACTGACGTGTAGATGATCTCTGATCAGTTGAGCATCTGTGGATGATACATGCTACGAATGAAAACAACGTAATTAGCCATAACGACAGGAACACAAATGCAAGAATCTTAAAGAAGCCGAACTTTGCTTTAGGAAAAGGGTCTGATTCTGTTAAAGACTTGGGTCTGACTAGGTTGACCATTGGTCCAATGATAGCAAACCCAACGGGCTTAAAGATATTGTTGTTGACAATTTCAAAATGTCCACACTCAACCCTCTTGCCTGTATCAGAAGAGTTCAGTCCCTTGATCAGCAGAGATCGTCCTCCGTGGCGAGTCCAAGAACGGTCTCCTATGTCTTCTTCGCTCCCATTTAGATCGGTGAGACGCCAGCCTACTTCAACATTAGGCTCAACGTCACATTTGAAACTGAGATCTTTACCTTCAGACTTGCATTGGACATTGAAATTATAAGGGCATGATGGGTGGCTTCCAGTCAAAGGGAAAGGTAACTTTACGCAAGAGGCATCATGTACATTTCTGAAAGTTTCATAGTCGAGGTTCTGTTCGACGTTTTGAGGTAGAAGGCATTTTAAATATGAATTCCTTAAGGTTGGTACACGTTGCCCATTTGCCTGAAATGAACAAAGGGGAATACCGACGAAGAAGATGCAAATTGCTAGACATTTTCTTCTCGTATGAGATTCTCCTTTCGTGCCTGTCATGCTTTCCGTTGACTTACAATGACTCCACGACAAGGAAGTCTGATTGAAATGAGTTTACTCTGTGTCCGTAAAGACTCTTTGTTAAAGTACACTGTCCCTATGTGTAAAACATAGTACTAGTGGTCTCCTCGAACAACGTTGATTGCCTCCATAATAATATTTTTGCCATGTATATGTAGTTTCATATTCGTAGAAATAAATACTTTCACTATAACGTCACTTGACAGTCCTTACATAGTACTTATTATTGAATCTGATGCTTTACACTGGTTTCGCAAGAAGTGTGATTAATTTCTTTTTTCACCAGGCATCCCAGAGCCATGAATTTTATGTGAAATAGAAGAAATATTAATTGTTATCTACCGCAATAACAATGTTCGTCAATGATAGAGAGCACAATAATCGTATATTAATAGATAATGATACAGAAGGGTTACTGCTTACGTATTCTACATGTATATGACAAGTTGCAGCCCAAATACATGCAGTTCCCAACTAACTAGTAATAGGGTTGACTTATTATGGGGGGGGGGGGGGGTGAAGATGATGATGATGATGATATTAATGATAATAGTAATGATATCAATAATATAATATAATATAAAAAATTCAAATCTATTTTGTTTAGCCGTACATGGTATTCCAGTGCTTTTAAGTACCCGGCTCGATTAGAATTCATGCTATATTGTGTTTCCTTTTAGCCTTTAACCTTTTTTAAAATTCTATGTATGTATGTCTTATACATGTATGTTTATTATGGATAATAAATTTCAAGTTGAAGTTCAAGTTGAAGTTCGAATTCAGTCAGTATTATAATGGAAACTGATGTGAGAATCCATAGCCTAAAGATAGCCCCCATAAAAAAAACAAAATCGATGGAAATATTAATTTTCAAAAAAGGAGAGTGGTCTGCGAGATAGATTGCAACAAAACTCGGCATACATGTCTAGAAGCATCTACAGCTTGCAAAGAACAATAATAATAATAACAACAGAGAATACTTATTAAGCGCATAATAACTGGAGTGGTTCTCTATGCACTTTACAATTGTTGGTACAAAAGTGCATGAGACTATTTCTAGTTTCTAGCTTCCACATCCAGACCCGACATGCAGACAGCAAAGTTTCCAGCGAAAATGGATTCGATCGACCTTTTACATGTTTTAAAAAGATCTTATGAAATTGTATTAATTTACACTGTTTGGGTTAGCTGCTCGAGAGTCCTGTATCTCTTCTAAAACCATCCTGTATCGCAAGTAGGCTATCACAAAAGCGAGCGCAGTGAGCGACGATATGTATCTTTTTCACGGCAGGGATAATTTGTCATCAAAATACAACATGAGTCTATAAGATACCTGAATCACATTATCACCGCTTGCCGGATTGGTTTGCTTTCCCAAACCTGCATCCTGCATCTAAAAAAGTATACTTGCGAGCGCAGCGAGCGAGATCAAATATACTCTTTTACGTGGTACTGAAGTGTTATTTCATGATCAAAATACAGTATAAGCCGATAAGATTTCTGAATAACATGTGATCGGTCGAATACGTTCCTATGTGGTTCTTGCTTGCGGTCTGAAACCATTTTGTTTCTACGAGCTTGCGAATTGAGCGACTGACAAAAGATACTTTCTTTAGATCGTAGATTCGTCACCAAAATACACTACATTATTAATGTACTGCAAGTCTTCTGGTAGAAATCTAGGATAGTCGGACACCTCGCTGTCCAAATATTATGATATTTGGGATTCTCGCTGCTGATGCAAGATATAGGTGCTTGTTTCTATATTTTATGAGCAAGCAATTTGAGCGAACGAGGAAAAAAACATTGTATATCTATAAGAGGTTCTAGCGTATCGTTGAATTCAATTCACATAATATCGGCATCTTCCATTCTCATAGTAATGATAGTGAAAAGAGGCCATTTTATCACAGGCATTATCCCATCTCTTATTAGACTATATTACAAACCATCTATGAGTGAAAGATTAGTAGCCTATGACATCAGATTGAGACACAAGATGCAAACTCATTCCTTTCATAAGAATAGTAATTATCATGGGCATTGGTTAAGTAACGTAAATGCTAGCGAGTGAAGCGAGCAAGCGCTTCCTGACCTCCCGTTCTCATTTTAATTGGTTTCCCCCTCTCTTTTCACTTTCCTTCCCCTTTCATTTCTTTTTCCTTTTTTCCTTTTTTTTTTGCCAGCCGACAGGGGCACGTGCCCCCTCCCCCACCCTAGTTACGCCACTGATCACAACAGATGCGTCCCGGATCCTTTGCCCCGGGCCCCTTTTTGAAGCTGTTGAAAGCTAAAATGGGGTGCATTTTTTTTTTTCATTGCCGGGGGGGGGGGGAGGGGGGGGGGGGAGGGGGGGAGAACTCACCCAGTGCACCCCCCCCCCCCCCCGGCCTACGTCCTTGGGGAAGAAGAAGAAGAGGGGGAAGAAGAAGAAGAAGAAGAAGAAGAAGAAGAAGAAGAAGAAGAAGAAGAAGAAGAAGAAGAAGAAAAAGAAGAAGAAGAGGAAGAAGAAGAAGATGTCATCGACTTTTCAAGTGTCTCTTTTCGGGAGGGGGAGGGTCCCCCACTCTTCCATCCGCCCATTTCGAAGAGTAAATCGTTATAATGGTCATCTTATAATGATATGAAATGGTACAAAGCGAGTCAAATAGTGACTGGGTAAAGATATAGGAGGAAAGAAACGGGATAGGAAATATGAGTGCATGGGGTGCAATAAGAGAGAGAGAGAGAGAGAGAAAGAGAGAGAGAGAGAGAGAGAGAGAAAGAGAGAGAGGTGAGTGAAGAAGAGAGAGGAGAGAGCGAGAGAATGAGAAAAAAATCAAAGTGACCAATCTCCCTACCACATTTCGTGGCTGCTTCAAGATTAATAAGGAATATTCGTATTGGAATTAGTCACGATTTCTCTTTCCACCGTAAACGAAGAGCCTGGATGCACAGCCTAAAAACTTCTACACGTCGGCAGTTCCACGTTCACACACACAGTGTGTGATCTCACGCTATTGATTTAGCACAATGACCTCATTGGGGACCGTCTCATAATAACTCCGAGCGTTTCTACGCTTTGACCTACAGGTCGATCCGAAGGTTGAGCTCCAGTTATGAAACCGAAATAAAAGGCTACATTTTTATCATGAGGCGTCCCTGTAAATGTTTATTCAACGTAAACGTCTTTGATTTAAAAGCAATGGCAAATCTAAAGATCAAATAGGACTGCTTACTTCGCTCATTTAAGCCGAAATTGTGAAGATTTTCTTTTTGATTACTTCATTGTGCTATCATCGTATACATTTTTTTTTTTTTTTTTTTAGTTGATTTTTTGTTTCGGTTCTAGTTTTCATCAATAACTTACAATGCGATGTTGACTTGAGGTAGGTTTAAACCTGGTTAAATCAGGTGAATAATTACACAAAGGTAATCAAGATATATCTATTTAGGCATAGTGGTGTCCATTATTCTGAATAAATCTGTTTAGGCAAGAGAGCCTTAATTGCTAAGACATAATTTAAAAAACTACTTTAATTCTCTTAGCACTGTCTCTTCCTTTTTATTTCGAGCTAATCTGTGCTCAGTCTTTTTCTCTATAACTAATGCTTTTGGTCCCTGTAAACGATTTGTTCCGGATACATTCAGCCCTCCTTCAGCATTTCACGATTTCGAGGGTATCCCTGCACGTTTATAAGTAAACAATAGACGACAAAGGTTAAGCTCTCCAGAATACATTTGAGTTTTCCTCAAAAAAAATATTGCAACATCACGATAGGGTATGGGTTTAAAGTCTACCCAGATATTTATATAAAAGCCTACCACTCCCAAATTCGTGTTAGTTATTTGGCAACGGGTGTGCAAATCTACATCGCTCACTTGAAATCATTATTAATTCGTTGTGAAGACTGCTACTGGCAAGAACAGGTAAAATGCGGGAGATTGTTCATCTACAGACTGGCCAATGCGGCAACCAAATCGGATCAAAGGTGATATTATAATTATGTTTCTTCTATAATTTAATGGAATCTTCAGGAAAAGCTAAACTTAATTCTTTTCCCTCTCCAGAATAGCTAGGCAATGGTAGCGGGTAGAAATCATTCATAGCTAGGATTTCATATTAGGGGGCGGTAGCGAGCATTTGAAGCGTGCGAATTACATATTGAGCGAGCGAAGCGGGCACCCTAGGGGGCAGTGCAAGGAGGGGGAGGGGGTTCCGACGTTTCTTCTTCAATATAGCTCCTTGCCTGCTCCTGCTCTTTCTAAGTTCTCTTACCCTTTTCCGCTGGCGTAGCTAGGAATTCATTTTAGAGGGGGCGGTAGAGAGCACGCGAAGGATGCGAATCACTCACTGAGCGCGCGAAGCGAGCTCCAGGGGGAGGGGGGGGGGAGGGGTCTTCATTCCCGCACGAAGCGCAGAAGCTCCGACGTATCTTTGAAATTGTTCCTTGTCTGCCCCCTCTCTTCTTACGTTTGCTTACCTTTTGCTTTTCTCGCTCACGCTTTTTTTTTTGTTTGGGTATTTTTGGGGGCGCAACCGACCGTCCCCACAGCCCCCTGGCTACGCGGGTGAAATCCTTCCCTATTAAAGCCTATATTTTTCTCTAGATTTTCTCTTGATTTCTAAGAAACCTAGGTATCACTGCCCACGGAGCATCGATCCATCTTCACCCTGGGAGTAATGGGAAGCTCAGATTCCAAACCTAAGGGGGGGGGGGGGGGGTGGGGAGTGTTCGACGCAGGGTGTAATGAAAACTGTAGTTTTGGCGAGCATGTTATGATATATTTTCAGTGATATGGCTTTAATATTACAAGGGTATCAGAGTGCGCTCACTTCCGCATTTTGAAATCGGGACTCCTCCTTTAACGACACGTTCTTTAGTTACCACCACCGAAAATGGAGAAAGATTTGATATGGGGTACAACTCAGTTAACAATGACCACTATAGTATTGTCCTGTAGCCTATTCCTTAACACGACTCTCTGTACCTTGTATTCAAAGTTTTGGGAAGTAACTTGTGACGAACACGGCATCGATCCAACAGGAGCTTACCATGGTGACTCAGACCTCCAGTTGGAGCGCATCAACGTCTACTTCAATGAGGCAACAGGAGGCAGGTATGTCCCACGCTCCGTACTCATCGACCTCGAGCCAGGCACCATGGACTCTGTTCGCTCAGGACCGTTTGGACAAATCTTCAGACCGGACAACTTTGTGTTTGGGCAGAGTGGAGCAGGGAATGTGTGGGCTAAGGGACATTACACCGAAGGAGCAGAGCTTGTCGATGCCGTGCTTGATGTCGTTAGAAAAGAATCTGAAAGCTGTGATTGTCTACAGGTAGGACCCACTCCCTTGCCTCACTTTTATCGCATTCATATTCTAGTTTCAGAATCTGGAGGTACGGGTACCATCTTTTTGGATAGGACTGAACGCCGTACTCTTCGATGCTTATTCATAAATAAGCAGGTGCAGCTGCTGAGCTTAACAAACAGCCTCTTTTACATTTTCCTTTTCTTGAAAATTATAAATAATTATTAAGGTTGTACATAGTTTCGCACCAGTAGCAGTGCAGTTAATGTGTAAATCCAATCAGTATATTTCCAAGGACTGCTTCAATTCATTTCTCTTATGTACAGCAACCGCAGTATAATAAATGGAGACTTAAAACTCGCAATTTGCTTCTTTTGCACGTGGAATACGTCATACAAGATTACAATAATGGTCGATGCTAGAGAGGAAATGATTATGTGGTGTGAAGAGTGCTCAATAATTGAATAGTTAAAACTCCTATGAAGCTAACAAATGGATGCAAATCGTGATTGCCATTACACGGTCCTAAAGTGTATAGATTGATAACACAGTCCGTTTGAGATACCACTGATCGTTGAGCTATCAAAGGTCAAAATGACAATGAAAAAGCAAGTACCAACACCCCTTTTAATACTGCTATTCCTTGTTTGCACTTCACAATGATTACACTTAGTCTGTCTTATAGTTGGCATGGTTGGAAAATTAGAATACAAATTCTTTTCAGATTCTGAATGATACAGATCCAAGATCAACTAGATATCATCTATTATAGACAGAATAACTGTAGAATGTTATATTTGGATTTGTAGTGCACTAATTTAGTATGGTCATCGATTACGTTCTAAGGACGACAAATATCATAACTGGAAAATGTCAAATTTAGTGTCATTTTGCTGTTACTGTGATCAGTTAACACATTATTGGTAGATCTTGCCTAATTCCTAACTCGCCTTTGAAGTAAATACGGCTTATAACCTGTTGTTCAATACAATATAGACGGAAATATTCAACCTCTTTAAACTTCTCTGCAGTAAGAGACCGAAATACTGTATTGATTCTGCTACTGGCATGACTGATGTTTAGTCTCGGACCTTCAAAGAAATAAACTTTAACCTCTCAGTCTCAGGGCCTGCGGTCTTGTGGGCCTTTTGTGAGCTATGAACTAGAGAGGAAAAATAGTTTGACTAAAATTGAAGGCTACAAATAGGACTGAAGTTTGCAACTTCATAAATTCTTACTTCCGCGCTATTACAAATCCGTACATATCTTATATAGGTTTTGACTTCATTTCCTTGCATTTGGATGTTTTTGTTCCAGGGCTTTCAACTCACGCATTCGCTTGGAGGTGGTACTGGATCTGGTATGGGTACATTATTGATTAGCAAGCTGAAGGAGGAATATCCAGACAGGATCTTCATGACATTCAGTGTCATCCCTTCCCCCAAAGTCTCCGAGGTGGTTGTTGAACCTTACAACGCAACACTGTCAGTCCATCAGCTGGTTGAGAACACTGACGAAACATATTGCATCGACAATGAAGCTCTCTACGACATCTGTTTCCGTACTCTCAAACTGACCACGCCCACTTATGGCGATTTAAATCATATCTTATCCTATGCAATGGGTGGTATAACCGCCAGTCTTCGTTTCCCTGGCCAACTCAACGCAGATCTCCGCAAACTTGCTGTAAACATGGTGCCCTTTCCTCGTCTCCATTTCTTCATGCCCGGTTTCGCCCCTCTGACCAGTCGTGGTAGCCAACAGTACCGGGCAGTGACCGTTCCTGAGCTAACTCAACAGATGTTCGATGCCAAGAACATGATGGCTGCCTGTGATCCTCGACATGGTCGATACCTCACAGTAGCAACTATGTTCCGTGGTCGCATGTCTATGAAGGAAGTCGACGAACAAATCCTCAATACACAAACCAAGAACAGTACTTACTTTGTTGAATGGATCCCCAACAACGTCAAGTCCGCTGTTTGTGACATCCCTCCGAGAGGAATGAAGATGTCTGCTACGTTTATCGGGAACAACACTGCCATTCAAGAAATCTTCAAGCGCATCTCTGAGCAGTTCACGGCTATGTTCAGACGAAAGGCCTTCCTTCACTGGTACACCGGTGAGGGTATGGATGAGATGGAGTTCACTGAGGCTGAGAGCAACATGAACGACTTGGTGTCCGAGTACCAGCAATACCAGGACGCCACCATCGACGATGAAGGCGAATTTGATGAAGAAGAGGCCGAAGCTGATCCTGAGGACGCTTGATTCTCTTCAGTAGAAAAGATAATAATTTGGACTGCCCCTCCACTGGCACCTCCCTTTGAATTAAGTACTATTGAAATAATTCACCTAGCAAAGAAACCTAATTTAGTAACATCGAAGTCAAGTAAATGGATCCAAGCTCAATTATTACCAGTTTACCCGTAACATATCCTTCAGAAATGAAGTACTAACCTAAGTTTATGGTACTTTCATGTATCGTAATGGCCAGAAAGTAGTTTTTTTTTATAATTTTGTGCCTTTTTTCTACTTGTACTTTATTCCAAGTTTTACAAGAATCATATGCGTGTCCAAACAGGACTTCCTCGTGAATTCCTTGTAGTAATTAACTATTTCTTATTGACCGAGACGGTCATTTTCTTATTCTAGAGATACATGTATGATGTATCATACATTCATATATTAATTTATATTTGATCATTCAGTCACTCCAACACCGATGCCGTCATTTTTACTAAAATGAAAAATTACCAAACTAAGCAGGGTTTTTTTTCACTATGACGGGCGTAAGGTTCAGCTGCATTCGTAACGCGATTGCAGAAACTTTCTAGAGATCGTGTAAGGGTAATGAACCCTTAGCAGCTGATGCTTGAATTATTATGTTCTCACATTTCCTTCACAAGCCTTCTTCATGCTATAGGTCAACTCTTGAAAAGGATGTGCAATTACGATATTTTTTTCTTTTTCTCTCTTCCTCCCTCTCTCTCTCCTTACAGTCTCCCCTCTCTCCATGTTCCCTAATTTCATTTTCTCTTTCATCATGTTCATTCAGTACCCGTACGTGTATCCTTTAAAATCGTCTTTGCCTGCCTTCTCTCTCTCCCTCTCTCTCTCTCTCTCTCTCTCTTCTATTGCACTCTATTCCACCCTTTGTGATTTTTTTTTTCTTCATATAGGCCTATTCTAAAGAGGAGTCATTTGTTTGTTTTTTTTTTCCTTTTGAAAATCCCTCAAAGTTCTTGTAATAGTGTATTCTCTTCAATGAATAAAACATCCCCTTTTAAAAAAAAATCAGTGAGTTTGAATGTGTGTTTTGGGGTTTTTTTTTTTAGCTTACCTCAACTCAACCCCATCTGACACCACCCAATCTAACATCATATTGTACACTGTATACAGTCATAGAAAACTAGTCCCGGAAACAAAACAAAAACAAAAAAAAAACTCTCTAAAAAACAGTAGGACACCTTTCCCACTACTGCTCATTACATTTAATATAACAACAATACCCCAAACACAACTATAGCAAAGATTGTATAGTTTATAAGGGATTGTTAAATTTTGAAATTTTGAACACATTGACATTTATATTGACGTAGCAACACACCAGAAAATATAGACAAGTGCATTATGATAAATAAACAATAAACAAATACTAAACAAATACATATAAATACAATCCCATACATAAATTACAATACTATACAGAAGACAGTAATGTCTTGAACATGGTGAAAGAGCCAACGAAGGTCAAAGGCTTCTCAAGGTCAGTTTCCACAATAATTTTTTTAAAATTCATATCAAAAGAGGGGAAAATAGAACAAGTGGCGTAATAGTATATGAAACTTTATGGTATTTTAAACGAAACAAGAGAGGGAATTTTTTTAAGTATTTGAAGGAAAGTTTGGGTTCATATACATTTAACAGACTGTCCGGGGGAAGTTGTCCTATATTTTAGTGTGGCTTTACCTTTGGCTCTATCTCAAAACTATATAAATTACAGCAAATGAGGGAGACATTAGTCATGATGGTATAGTCACTGTGGGATCCGCAGTGCACTATGGTATCATAATTATCCTGTACAACATCTATCGCAGTGGTTTTAATTGATATGATAGTGCAAGCAGAGCAGTTTAATCAATTAATACAGAGTTTCACGAAGTCGGTTTCAGTGGGTTACAACATGACGCATTTTCCTTGTATTGTAGGCCTACCTGCCTTTGAGTCATATGGTGGCCCTTGGGTGGCCCTGAAGTACGCTCGACAATTAACAGGTCACGTGCGACATGAATTTCGTGGTCAACTTTGCACCCCAATCGCCGCCGGCGTAAATCCGTTTTGAGGAGTGGGGGGGGGGGGGGGGGGGGGGGGGGAGACCACCTTTTTTGCCATTTTTTCCCCGTGAACTCACACCTAAGTATACACACCCTCATTCACCCGCGCAGACCCCCACATACATATAATATTACTATTATGCAAGCGAGCGAAGCGAGAAACGCGAAAAATAACCACTTATGGTTTAAGAGCATTTCAAATAAAGATTCCACGATATGACCATCATTTATGACATTTTTATTTTAAAAATTCAACTGTTTAATTACAATATCATTTTTTTTCCTTAAAATGAGGGGGGATGTTTGTACATATCGTTCCCCCCCCCCCTCTAAAAACTGTGTGTGGGGGGATATATCCCCCATCTCCCCGGGATTTACGCCAATGCCAGTCGCGAAATTCGCGCGACCCGTCACACGAAATTCATGACCAGTGGGATGCAAAATTCATTATCTAAGATGCAAAATTCGAGTCGCCTGTAGTCGAGCGTACTTCAGGACCACATAGCGTCAAGTTGTGCCCTACTGGAGCCGAGTTGACCAAATTCTGCAATCAAGGGCTCTGAGTGCAATGATGAAAAAACTATAGCAAGTAAAAATAATTGAATCCTGTTCGGGAATTTTTATCATGAAATGGGTGAGTGAGCGGAGCGGGATGGGAGCGGGGAGGGAACGGAGATGGCCGAACCCTTTCGAGAGAAGACCCCCCCCCCCGGTTGTCTCGAAAGGGTGGGTTGCATGTGGGGAGTGAAATTAACGCACCCATTCGTAGAAACCGGGGGGGGGGGGGGGCTTCTCTCGAAAGGGTGCGGCCATCCCCGTTCCCTCCCTGCTCCCACCTGCTCCGCTTACCCACCCTTTCGACATAAGCAGATTCCATATACCGGATGGTGGCAGAAAACACGAAACCTTTGCAATGATAAAAGGGTGTGCTTGAAACTAAACACAACCACAAATGACTGATTATTCTTTTGTTCTTACAATTAGCCTATTAATCAAGCAACATCAATTCTCACTAATACAATTTATCATACATGTGACTTATCATTGTTTGTATATCAATGATACTGCATATTTTGAAGTTACTACATCTAAGGATACTTTAAAATATTTTTACAATGCAATCAGAAATTATAATGATTATGTAAAATGCTACTTTGATGGATGAAAACTCTTATCAGATTTGACCCAGCTGACATGAACACCATCAATTCACCATGGCCAGCTCAAACAATATACATTAGTATGAAAAGATTTTTAACCGCCCCACTAAAGAAAAATATAAGTGAAACTAGGAACAAATCAAACGCACGCAATTCTGCCATGGGGGACGTCTCTTCCTTGAAAATTGTCAAGCTCTAAAATTTTGTAAGAGAGTGAAAGGAGAGAGCAAAAAAGAGAAGACACCCTGGTTGATATACGAGAGTTCTTCAAACAAACAGGATTTCTAGAGTGCTAAGTCATAATTTAGGAAATTTGCATGTACTATTGCGCCCGAGCAAGAAAATTTCATTTTGTATGTTGAAGCTATGCAAATGAAAGCGCTAGCTATAGGTACCTTAATACACATCATTCTAATACAACATTACAAGCAGTTCTTTGCTTTAGGTAGCCAACTTTTGGTGGGCAAAATGCACCCCGCTTTAGCACGTATTAAAACGGATGTCCATTTATGAGAGGTGTACATTTTCAACCATAACTGCTTCTAAATTCAATGAAAACTAAAATACTGTAAGAAATTTGCCATGGGATGATGACAACTTCTTCATCCTCTCCCCCGATCATACCGGTAACCATGTTTGCTGTTATTACCGACCCCATTTTGTGTAGAAGACTCATGGCCTTTAATGTTAACTCGTCCGTTGGGAAAACTCCCCAAACTCTCCATGACCAGTCAACACCCTTAACTGTATTCATTATGTTCATGTAAAGTTAAAGAGAGTAATATTTTCTATTAAAAGAATTAATCGTATAATCGGAAATTTTAGAGTTTAAGCTCTGTTGATTGACTTTTGGTGTATTAAAAAGTTAACAATGTATTTCGTCATGTGTTTTATATACACGCCAATGTTTTATAACAATTATGCCATCCTTTATGTTACTGAAATATCATTCTAAGTTGTCATTCGACTTTGAATTGAATTGAATTGAATTCATATCGGTTGAAAATACGGAAGAGATGATAGAGAAATAAGAGATAGAGGGAAAGATGGAGAGATAGAGATAAAACATAGGAAGAAAATGAGGAGATAGAAAGACTTAGAAAGACAGAGAAAGACAAAATCGTAATAATTATCGTTGAGTATAAAGTTCTATCCATGATTCACAAGGAAAAAACAAATCTTTTTATTCGGTCTTATTCTATAATACATCGTTTACAAAATGAAATTACATGCCTTATGACTTACCTCCTTTTATAAATACATATATCCACACTATAGCCATGATAACTATTACATTCTGTATTCACATTCAGCATTGCTGAAGTCCTAACCGGTCAGTAACTATTTTTAGTGCTTGCTTTGCAGCACATTTTATCCAATGTGGAAAGATGTAAAAACGAATAAGACACTGAGATCCTTTTGACCACCCCTTCTTGCGAGCCGATAAATGGCTGGCTTGGTGATGCTTTGGATGTTGTCTCGGAGAACCTTGCGATGACGGTGGATTTCTGTTCAAGGTTTAATCACATTACATGCATCCCATATCTTCATAATCGATATCACCACCCATATAAATATAGTCATCATTGTACTCCACACTCCTCTTGGCTGATCGAATATCACCTTGGTCATCGGCAATTCGTATCTGTCGAGGATTTGAGTAAGTCATCCCGGCTTCCTCAGTCTTTAGGCTGCCTTTGCTCACAATCTGTGCTCCCGTTGAAGGTGTGACAGGTTGGGCAGTTGTGTCATCTTTGTTCAAAGAACGTATCATTTCATGGATGGCACGCAATGTGGATTTCATCTTGCACATGCAGCAAGAGATTGTACAAACCA
>JAPZVO010000023.1:595323-618323 GCA_029962745.1 Echinometra lucunter | reverse complement strand
TTCGGTGTGCGGTGTTGGTGTTGGTGTTGAGAACATGGAAAGGCTCCTGAACCGAGCTCCAACACCGACGGTCAGTTTAGAGGGACGATACCGATCACCTTATCGATAGCTCAACACCGGGTGACGTCATACGCTATAGCGAAAGATCTCGGCGATGAAATCATTTTCCCTCAGAATTTCTAATAAATCCACATCTTATTGGATTCGAATTGCATAATCATTTGAAGAATCCAAGGGGAAAAATATTACTCTTCCATGGGAAATATATGGTTTTGATTATACCAAGTTGTTTTGACTGCAAAATGAGTTTAACCACCAACATGTGACGAGTGGCCGTAGAAAAGAGTGCCGCTGCTGCGTGAGGGACAAGCAGCAATAACATGACTATGATTACAACACCAACACCAACACCGAACTTGAAATCGGGAATTTCCCGATCCCTAGGGGCTGGTGTTGGTGAATGGGGAAATTGCATGTAAATCGTCAACACGAACCGTGATACTCGGTTCAGCAGACGACATTCAACACCAGCGGACAACACAGACTACCGGAAATACGTCAAATTTTGCGAGGTCAACCCCAACACCAGCCTGATTTCAAGTTTGGTGTTGAGGCTGGTGTTGGTGTTCTCACAACACCAACACCAGCCTCCAACACCAAACTTGAAATCACCCAATGTCTCTTTCTCTTCTTCACGTAGGCCTACAATATCCCCCTCCCCCCCCTCAAGCATTACAAATCCCCTCTTCGCTGCATTTATGCCCCCAAAAGAAAACCCCTTTTCTCGCCCTCCGGGCCAAAACTATATTAAATACAAAGCAAATAAGATCTCAAAACTCTGTAGCTCCTTAATATACCCAGACCTTTGCGATTTGCCGCAAAATCACAAAGTGCAATATACATTGTCTATGGGAAAAATACGTACCAAATCACAAAGTGCAATATATTGTCTATGGGAAAAATATGTACCCAAGACGTCTTGGGTACGAATTTTCCCCATAGAAAATGTACATAGCGCTCTCCGAAACGCACCAAAACGCAAGCGATTGGGTATATATTTTTGCCATAGAGAATTGTGTACAGTACAAACCTCATATATAGCTTTATTCCGTTCCAAATTCCGAAAACCTTCTCGTCTAGACCTAAACTATCTCTTTTTCTTCTTCACAATATCCCCCCTCAAGCATTACAAACCCCCTCTTCGCTGCATTTATTCCCCCAAAAGAAAACCCCTTTTCCCGCCCTCCGGGCCAAAACTGTTATTAAAACAGACCAAAATAAGAGCTCAAAACTCTCTATACTAGCTCCTTAATATACCCAGACCTTCGCGATTTGCCGCGAAATCACAAAGTGCTATGTACATTGTCTATGGCAAAAATATATACCCAAGACGTCTTGGGTACAAATTTTCCCCATAGAAAATGTACACAGCGCTCTCCGAAAAAGCACCAAAACGCAAGCGTTTGGGTATATATTTTTGCCATAGAGAATTGTGTACAGTACAAACCTCAAATATAGCTTTATTCAGTTCCAAATTCCGAAAACCTTCTCGTCTAGACCTATACTATCTCTTTCTCTTCTTCACAATATCCCCCCTCAAGCATTACAAACCCCCTCTTCGCTGCATTTATTCCCCCAAAAGAAAACCCCTTTTCCTGCCCTCCGGGCCAAAACTGTTATTAAAACAGACCAAAATAAGAGCTCAAAACTCTCTATACTAGCTCCTTAATATACCCAGACCTTCGCGATTTGCCGTGAAATCACAAAGTGCTATGTACATTGTCTATGGCAAAAATATATACCCAAGACGTCTTGGGTACAAATTTTCCCCATAGAAAATGTACACAGCGCTCTCCGAAAAAGCACCAAAACGCAAGCGTTTGGGTATTATATATTTTTGCCATAGAGAATTGTGTACAGTACAAACCTCAAATATAGCTTTATTCAGTTCCAAATTCCGAAAACCTTCTCGTCTAGACCTATACTATCTCTTTCTCTTCACAATATCCCCCCTCAAGCATTACAAACCCCCTCTTCGCTGCATTTATTCCCCCAAAAGAAAACCCCTTTTCCCGCCCTCCGGGCCAAAACTGTTATTAAAACAGACCAAAATAAGAGCTCCAAACTCTCTATACTAGCTCCTTAATATACCCAGACCTTCGCGATTTGCCGCGAAATCACAAAGTGCTATGTACATTGTCTATGGCAAAAATATATACCCAAGACGTCTTGGGTACAGATTTTCCCCATAGAAAATGTACACAGCGCTCTCCGAAAAAGCACCAAAACGCAAGCGTCTGGGTATATATTTTTGCCATAGAGAATAATGTGTACCGTACAAACCTCCAATATAGCTTTATTCCGTTCCAAATTCCGAAAACCTTCTCGTCTAGACACATATTTTCTCTTTCTCTTCTTCACAATATCCCCCCTCAAGCATTACAAACCCCCTCTTCGCTGCGTGCTTCATGTAAATAATAAATAATAAATATTTATAAAGCGCACATTCTGGTAAAGTACCACTCAAGGCGCTACATTAGAAAATCAATCAATACCTAAGTAATCTTACAAGGAAAACAACATAAAACAATTTACAATATATAAACAGAAAGAAAAACGAAAAGAAAACAACAAAGAAAAGAATAATCTTCCTAATAACTTTGAGTGAACAGAAAATGTTTGAGTCTTTTTTGGAAAGTAGATAAACAGGGGATATTTCTAATTTCACTTGGCAGTTTATTCCATAGTACAGGTGCAACATGACTGAAAGCACGATCTCCATAGTGGGTGGTTCTGCTTCTGGGGACTACAAGCACAGTGGAGGTAGAAGATCGCAGAGGATACTGATACTGCTTCTTTACAAGAAGATCCTTAATGTAATTGGGAGCCATGTTGTTGAGTGCTTTGTACACTAGAGTTAGGACCTTGTATTCAATTCTCTTTAACACAGGAAGCCAGTGAAGTTCCTTTAAGGTTGGGGTGATGTGTTCATGCTTCCTTACTCGGACAAGAACTCTGGCAGCCCTGTTTAAGACTCTCTGGAGTCTTAAGATTGAAGAACGCGGTAGGCCAGCAAGTACGGCATTGCAGCAGTCCACACGTGATGTTACTAAGGCATGGATGATTTTCCTAGCATCCGCATGAGAGAGATACTTCCGTACTCTGGCAACATTCCACAAATGATAGTTTGCACTTTTGCAGATGGCAGCAATGTGTGCATCCATGTTCAGAAATTTGTCCAAAAGAACACCCAGATCTCGAACTGTATCTGAAACAGGCACGACAAATTCATTTATCATGAGTTCTGACAAGTCAACAGTAGAATGCTGATTTCGAGAACCAATCAGTATAACATCTGTTTTCTCATTGTTCAATTTCAGGAAGTTCCTCTCCATCCACTTCTGCATGTCCTTGATACAATTCTGAATGCGAAGACATGCATCGGTGTAATCAACGCCTTGTTTGAAAGCAACATAGATTTGTGTATCGTCTGCGTAAAGATGGTAGTTCATGCCATGATGTCGAGCAATGTCCCCAAGAGGAGTTACATACATTGTAAATAATATCGGTCCGAGGATAGACCCCTGGGGAATGCCACAATCAATGATCTGCTGGTCAGATCTAGTATCCGCAATCACGACTGCTTGACGTCTTGATCTAAGATAAGATTGAAACCATTGCAGAAAGCGCAACAGTTTGCTTTGATTTCGAACAACACTTTGTACATGAAGCACGCAATGAACGGAATGAAGCAATATTCAAGAGGTTTGTACTGTGCAAAATTCTCTATGGCAAAAATATATACCCAAACGCTGCGTTTTGGTGCGTTTTCGGAGAGCGCTGTGTACATTTTATATGGGGAAAATTTGTACCCAAGACGTCTTCGGTATATATTTTCCCCATATAAAATGTACATAGCACTTTGTGATTTCACGGCAAATCGCGAAGGTCTGGGTATATTAAGGAGCTAGTATAGAGAGTTTTGAGCTCTTATTTTGGTCTGTTTTAATAACAGTTTTGGCCCGGAGGGCGGGAAAAGGGGTTTTCTTTTGGGGGTATAAAGGCAGCGAAGAGGGGGTTTGTAATGCTTGAGGGGGGATATTGTGAAGAAGAGAAAGAGAAAATATGTGTCTAGACGAGAAGGTTTTCGGAATTTGGAACGGAATAAAGCTATATTTGAGGTTTGTACTGTACACATTATTCTCTATGGCAAAAATATATACCCAGACGCTTGCGTTTTGGTGCTTTTTCGGAGAGCGCTGTGTACATTTTCTATGGGGAAAATTTGTACCCAAGACGTCTTGGGTATATATTTTTGCCATAGACAATGTACATAGCACTTTGTGATTTCGCGGCAAATCGTTAAGGTCTGGGTATCTTAAGGAGCTAGTATAGAGAGTTTTGAGCTCTTATTTTGGTCTGTTTTAATAACAGTTTTGGCCCGGAGGGCGGGAAAAGGGGTTTTCTTTTGGGAGTATAAATGCAGCGAAGAGGGGGTTTGTAATGCTTGAGGGGGGATATTGTGAAGAAGAGAAAGAGAAGGTTTTCGGAATTTGAAACGGAATAAAGCTATATTTGAGGTTTGTACTGTACACAATTCTCTATGGCAAAAATATATACCCAAACGCTTGCGTTTTGGTGCGTTTTCGGAGAGCGCTGTGTACATTTTCTATGGGGAAAATTTGTACCCAAGACGTCTTGGTTATATATTTTTCGCATAGACAATGTACATAGCGCTTTATGATTTTGCGGCAAATCGCGAAGGTCTGGGTATATTAAGGAGCTAGTATAGAGAGTTTGGAGCTCTTATTTGCTCTGTATTTATCATAGTTTTTGCCCGGAGGGCGGGAAAGGGGGTTTTCATTGGGTGGTTCTAATGCAGCGAAGAGGGGGTTTGTAATGCTTGATCGAGGGGGGATATTGTGAAGAAGAGAAAGAGATAGATGAGGTTTTCGGAATTTGAAACGGAATAAAGCAATATTTCAGATTTGTACTGTACACAATTCCCTATGGCAAAAATATATGCCCAAACGCTTGCGTTTTGGTGCGCTTTCAGAGAGCGCTATGTACATTTTCTATGGGGAAAATTTGTACCCAAGACGTCTTGGGTACGTATTTTTCCCATAGAAAATGTACATAGCACTTTGTGATTTCGCGGCAAATCGCGAAGGTCTGGGTATATTAAGGAGCTAGTATAGAGAGTTTTGAGCTCTTATTTGCTCTGTATTTATCATAGTTTTTGCCCGGAGGGCGGGAAAGGGGGTTTTCATTGGGTGGTTCTAATGCAGCGAAGAGGGGGTTTGTAATGCTTGAGGGGGATATATTGTGAAGAAGAGAAAGAGATAGTTTATCTAGATGAGAGGGTTTTCATAATTTGAAACGGAATAAAGCAGTATTTGAGGGGGTATACTGTAGAGTAAAAAAGAGATAGTATGTCATGTATGAGGTTCGACCACACACACAGATCGTACTCAATTGTGCATGTGCGGTCATTCGTTGAGCATGAATCACAATAGGTGTACGCTTCATTTGCTTATATTTTTTTCAGTAAGCTAGGCGGTACTTAATGGCGGCTGGGTACATTAACTAAGATGGCCAATATGTGTCTGTTTGTTGTTTGATGCTGAAAATATTTTAAAGGAAAATAAGCATTAAAATCCTTAAATTGGCAATGTGATAGAAAGTTTAAAATCACCGTTTTCCCCTGCAAATTGGCAACTTTTTGACTTCTCATCATAATTTCTGTCAATTTATATTCATTTCAGATAGACCTACATGACATTTTATAAGAAAGGCAGTGTATACAGCCACACGCGTGTGTCTTTACCTTACGGCCACACGCGTGTGGTTGTATCCACAGCATCGACATAGGGATACAGCCACACTCAACTGAATTCCCACTTATACTATGCGCCGCTACAGCTATCGCTAGTGCAGTGTGTATGTATGCACTGCACAAGCGATGTGTAAATCCATCCGACAGTGTGTAACCAAACCCCAGAACTTGGATCGTCACGAAGGTCTTATCTCTTGAAATTCACTGAAATACAAACAATATTGTACTGTACTGTCACCTGCTTGCTGACCAAGTGAGAATGAAGTGAAAATATTGTTTGTATAATAAGTGAAATCGAGAGATTAAAACCTTCGTGACGATCCAAGTTTTGTAAGTCGCAATACATACCATCGCATGAATACGCATCGCTTGTGCAGTGCAGTGCACACTAGCGAAAGCTGTTGCGGCACAGACTTCAAGTGGGAATTCAGACAAGTGTGGCTGTATCCTCATAGTGATGCTATGGATACAACCACACGCGTGTGGCCGTAAGGTAAAGACACACGCGTGTGGCTGTATACACTGCCTATAAGAAAAATGTAGCAATAAAATAAAAATGTTGGTGTTGCCAATTTGAAGAATAAAAGCTGATCAAATTAGGCTTTAAATAATTCCTGTCACGAATGGGTTAAAGGCATTGGCTAACTTTGTGAGCAGCTGATTTAAAAAATTCTCAAACTAAAATGAAACATGTGTATGAGTACTTGTATTTATACTAAAAAACCCTGAAACCAACCATAATTTGGAAGGAAAGGCTGTAAATTAGACGCAAACCGATTTTATTAGGTTTCGTCTTGAGAGACACTGAACTAAGAGGACCGTTTGGACGAATTCAAAAATACCGTTAGGCCTACTTGCCTTCCGCCGCGTGATACGTCAATACACACAGTGCGGTCCGTTGAGTCATGTGTGCATGCGCATTCCTTACGTTGGGTCTATGCAACCAACCCTCGTATATTTTTCAAACATTGGTTCACATTTCTAATATTTAAA
This sequence comes from Echinometra lucunter, assembly GCA_029962745.1. NCBI lineage: Eukaryota > Metazoa > Echinodermata > Echinoidea > Camarodonta > Echinometridae > Echinometra > Echinometra lucunter. The sequence goes on along the minus strand of JAPZVO010000023.1, from coordinate 611,494 downwards.
AATACTTCCCGTGGATATTATGCTCTGAAACTTTCACACTGGTATTTTTACACTATAACCCTAATGTTTATCCTATTTTAAGTAACAAAATGAGATTTTTTTAAAATCATAACAATGTTAGCCAATGCCTTTAATAATAATAGGCCAGGCCAAGGACAAGGGTTCAGGGCAAGGCCACATGTATAATCACTGGGTGATTTCAAGTATGATGGGGGGACCCTTGTCTGCACACCTAATATTTCACTAAAAATTGACAAACTTTCCTTTTTGTATTCCTCTAATGGCTGACCTCATTTTAATCCTCATATCCTTGGGAGTAACTGTGCTGAAAATCTCATCGAAATCCGAACAAGAACAATGTGATTTTTACAAGAAAAGGCAATGGTGTAAATTTGACGCTAAAAAGAGGAAGGTGCCCTTGTCTGCGCACTCATTCACTTTACACGCAGTTCGGGATTTTTTGCATGAAAGTGGCATTTTCAAGGCATGTGAGTAGAAAATACATAAAATAGACGCTTTTCGCCCGTTTTTCGTCATTTTTTTCAGTGATACATATCGCTAAAATTGACTTAAAGATGATTGTGCTCGTTGCGTCTTTTGTGATGTTAGAATCGCACAGTTACGCGTATGCGCAGACTTGGGCACTGCGCAGACAAGGGGCATCAGACCATGCCGAACTTGAACTCACCCATTGTATCTAACAGTAAACACCATCATCATCTGTCAGTATACTGACAGATTTAATAACTCAAAGTTAGTTTTTATAACACCAACCAGTCGAACATTTCATCAGGTTGACTAAGTTAGACTAGAGTTTTTCTGGATCATCTAGATTTCAACTTTAGGTGACCAACATCAAACTATCAAGCCATCTTCATGAAAACGTGATCTGGTGAGGTACATCTTTTTGAGTTTTTCAGTCATGTGTTTGGACTTATTTCTATGTTCATTTATGCTAATATTAGGGTGTCCACAGAAATTTTCTATTTCGTGCTTCAGGGTTTTTTTTCTGGATTTTTTTGACATATTTAAGGAGAATAATGTATCAGATTACACATGGTTAACCCATTCGTGACAGGAATTATTTAAAGGCCTAATTTGATCAGCTTTTATTCTTCAAATTGGCAACACCATCATAATTATTTTATTGCTACATTTTCCTTATAAAACATCATGTATCTCTGAAATGAATATAATTTGACAGAAATTATGATGAGAAGTCAAAACGTTGCCAATTTGCAGTTGAAAACGATGGTTTTAAACTTTCTATCACATTGCCAATTTAAGGATTTTAATGCTTATTTTCCTTTAAAAAATTTTCAGCATCAATCAACAAATATTGACGCAACCAAAATGGGCGCAGTTTGTGTAGAATTTTTTGCTCTTTCTGATCATGTATTTGGTATGATTTTTAGGGCTTTGCATCAAAAGATATTAGGCTAAACCACAAAATGTGGACCTCGGTCACGAATGGGTTAAATTTGGTAAGCACTATATAGGCACCAATCCTGCAGCCGAAGCTCATGAATATTCATATCTCCGTACGTGCTGACGCGTGCTGTCCCTAACTACTGTATACCGTAAAACCTAGGCATTCCGCGGACGAGTACTGCAGGCCATAGGGTGCAGGTTTGGTGCCTAGATCAGCTCGATAGGTGCCACTTATAAAGTTAGTTTGTTCCTTACGTTTATGCTGCTGTCCGGCTACTATATGTCTCGCGTCAGATTGGGGGTGGGGGGGGGGGATATGGGCTACTGTCTCTGTGATCATGTCCAATGTGTGTGGATACTTATCAATCATCATTGAAACTAAAACTGAAAACTGTCAGTGCGATCAAGGCCGTGGGGAAGGGGTGACTGGCGGATAGGAATTAATATTCATTCCTGTTGTAACTTGACCTTGTAAGTCTTTGTGATGATATCGTGGCCAGGTGGGAGTGATGGGGGGCATAGTTAGCTGTATTAATTGACTGGGCGAAAACTATTTTTAAAAGTTGCGGGAATTAAAGCATCCTTGCAAATTCGATACCCATATGATGCTGAATAGGTGACATCAATTTTTTTTTCACTCCACCCCCCCCCCCTGTTGAATCCTGGCTATTCCTATGCATGGTACATGGCCCCCTTAATCTCATGACAAACATGTACACCCACACACCCACACTCATCGGTACCAATTATGCTCACACTGAATTTTACATCATTCAGTCGCGTGCAAATCCACACTCTAAATTTCTAATATCTGGGTTTTTTGTTTTGTTTTGTTTTGTTTTAATCAACATTTGAGGATGGTTCTGTGGGGAATGTATTTGAATTTCAAAATTAACCTTTTTGTGACATTGTCTGACCAGTTAAATCATGGTCTCAGCCTGATGATTTATGGTACCTCTGAGAAGCTTCATACAAGGAATTGACCTTGAAGGCTGAAGCCAAGACCAAGGTTTGGGGCTCTGATGCTGCCCACATACATCAACACACTTACAGCCACTTGCATGAAAATAATAAATGCAACACTATCACATAGAAGATCTGTGGAATCGTGAAATAGTTCTGAAATTTCTTTATTACATACATTATACATTATAAAACTGATATGAACACATTTAAAGCCACAATAATTCATTAATCTGCCAACCTTGATGGCAGATTTTCTGTTTTAACCCTTCACATGTCGCAACTATAATATACAAGGCAGAGACATGTTACCCCATGTAAAAAGGCACTGATCAAGTTTAATGGGCACATATGTTGCATATCTTGAAGTTGGAGTATTAGAGTTATGTCAATGTTTTGACATGCTAGTTAACTGGAAGCCGAATGTGAAAATGTTCCAAGTTCTCATTTGATTTCACCTTCATAAAATTATACTAATACAGAAGTGATGATAATCTGTAACTCTTGGGGGCATAATAATGCATATTAATTTATGCATTGCCATCACTAGTTTACTGACCAATACCAGTATTTTGTAATTCAATTGAATAACAGACTGGACATCAATAATCTAATATGACACCAATCCAGCATTATATTAGCATCAGAACTGCGGGCATTTGCTTTCAGCCCTTCACAATTATGTAAACAATTAAATTATTAAAGGATAACAGATCTTACATCAAAAAACCAACTATGGCACCAATCCAGCATTATATAGGCACCAAACCTGTGGGTCATTTACAGCGCCAGTCTGTGCATGAAAATAAAAAAGCGTGCGACGGGCTAGGCGCGCGCGTACGTCGACGGACCTTATGAATTATTCATGAAGGGCTGCAAGATTGGTGCCTATATAGTGCTTACCGTTAAATTTCGGCATTTTCTGACTTTTCTATCAAAAGTTAGAGTAATTCAAAATAACAGTAAATTTCTGCCCCTTTTTGCCCATTTGCTCTGTAATATACACATGGACAGAGATACCGTGCAAGTAATGATGTTTATCAGACCGCTACATTTTCAATTTTTATTTTTATGCAGGGCAACATCAATGAAAAGAAAGCCCAATGTATTCTCTTTCAGTTGATATAAGTTTTATACTGATTTGAAATTAAGATCAACTTGTAAATTTTGAAAAATTGCCAAAAATGACTAAAATTCAGCTTCCCATTCATTTTCAATGGGAAATACTCACTCTTTTCGTAGAATTTTGACAAGCATTAGCTATTTACTTTGTATTTCTTTTCCCTCTCAGTAGCATTTCATGCAACATTATCTAAAAAGTAGATTAGAACTTTCTCTATCAAATGATACCAAACATTTGATATCAAAATAAGGAGATCAACATGAGGAACTGGATTGAGTAAAGGACAAAAAACGGTCCACTTTTTGATCACAGCTCAGCGTGCTTTAGTACAGAAACTGAAATCTGCTGCGGACACCCTACTAATATAGATACTGGGAGTCTTTGAACTTGACATTTTCTATTTCAATGGAGTGTGTACATAGAAAAGCACTTCCAGTCCCAGACCGCTAAAATGCTACATTTACCCTTCAACTCCATTACTGGAAGACAAAGAACAAAAATGCCGTCATTTAGACTTCTATTCAGAGTGGTGCTGGTTTTAACTCTTGGCCACCGCATTGTGGTTCTAAATGAAAACCCTTGTCAAGCCCACCATCGTGGGAGCTTAGACAACGCGACATCAGCTGGTACATCTACATGTAGTACGCCTAGCCTTCTTATATACTGGATTGAGCTTAGTGGCCTCAACTACAGCAATGCAGAATGCACCATTTCGATGCTGAGTACCCGTACTGATTTAAGAACAGACACGGCAGAAATCATATGCTCTTCACTGAAATATCAACCTCACAGATTAGACCATAAAGTTGTCCAGAATAACTATGGATACCTTGTGGCTCTTCACTTGGTGGCTGGGGATACAGAAGTCAACCCAGGTCCCCACCCAGTCAAATATCCTTGCCTCATTTGCAAAAAAGTGGCAAAATGGGGCCAGCAGTGTCTGCAATGTGAGGAATGTGATGGTTGGTACCACACAGAATGTATGACTATGTCAGATGAAATCTACAATGCTTATGCCAACTCTAGCCTGACGTGGATTTGTTGTCATTGTGGGCTACCAAATATTAGTCCATCATTTTTCAACACACTGAATGGTACACCAACAGATAACCCATTCAGCTGTCTGGATAATGCTTCCACAGACAGCATAGGGAATGCCTCCCCCAATGACACAGTATTAACAGATTGCGGGAGCATTCATGTCGGATCACCCTTAGCTACTTCATCACCGACAAGAACCAAGGGACGTGCAAGAAAGAATCCTGCCAACAATAAACATCATACCAAAACCCTGGAAAGCCTACTTGTCAACTGCAATGGTCTGATTAACAAGCTACCTCATTTGGAAGCTATGATCAATAGCCACAAGCCAGATGTCATAATAGGAACTGAATCACATTTGAAACCAAACATCTTGACCACTGAAATAACCCCTCCAGGATTCACAACATTCAGAAAAGACAGAATCCATGCAAGGAAAGGAGGAGTGTTTGTCATGGTGAAGGATGATCTCATTGCAACTGAATGCAGGTTCATAGAATCAGAGGTGGAAGTGCTGTACATTGAATTGAACATCCAAGGATTTAAGACATTTATTATAGGCTCATTCTACAGACCCCCTGGCTCTGACTCTAAAAACCATTGCCAGCTTGCACAAAGTCTGTCAGATATTTGCGCAAAGTTTAAGAACTCAATTCTCATAGTAGCAGGAGATTTTAATCTGGCTGATGTTGACTGGACTAACAGAACAAATAAGCCTCATGCCATTGAAGCAGCTAGATGTGCCATGTTGCTTGATATATGTAATGATTTTTTCTTGGACCAGATGGTAAGGAACCCAACTAGGATATCGGGATCTACTGAGAATATACTAGATATAGTTCTATAGTTGCATTAAGCAACACAAGGATGAGGCTGCGGGAGATAGGTCCAGCATAGATGATATGCTCCGGCATCACATTGTCTGCTGCACTGGCTTTGCCTCTCTTCAATAAGTCAGTGGCGGAGTACAGGTCCTTAGAAGTGAAAAGCAGGGTTCCAGGAGTCCTTGGATGTATTGGATTGCTTGCTTGGAGGGGTGAGGCTAGGGCAGAAGAGGTAGAGCCTAGGGGATCTTTATCTCCATCTCTGTCTCCACCAGCATGGGAGGCCAGTGAAAGGAAGTGCGCTTCCCATCCAGCCATGATATTGTCGTTCTGGTAGGCTCCTACAATCCTACAATCCAAAAAATCAAAGACCTCCTTGAAAATATTAAGTCCGAGTAAGATATGCCTCCGACTTTATGCATTGCTGCCTAAATGTAAAGGATAGCCACACCAGGCGTTTGTATATCACCGACATCAAGATCAAGATCAAGTTAACATTCAAGAATTCATCCAAATGCGGGAGACTCATCGTTTTGTACACATATGGCAACAAGAAAATGTGTGAAGGAGCACCAAGCTAAATCAGATTGCCATCCCTCAATCCACCCGTAGGTCAAAATGGCATTTTGAATAGCGAAACTAATTGCCGACGCCAACGCGAAATATATTGACTTAGATCTTCTATAATAGAGAAGAAAAGTTTAGATTTTACTTACTAGCAATGTTCCTAAGGCTCTCTTTCTGTTTCATATCTGATGAATGAACTGAAAATGGTGAATTTTAAGAAGAAAACCGGCGCTTATCAGACTTGTAGGTCGACAGCATTCCGTCGAGTAACCAATAGAAAAGCATGCTATGTAGTTTCGATACAGAATTGTTACTTTTGTAGGACGAGGTTGGTTCATTGACCGTGTTCACAGGATGAGTACCTCAATCCACCTCACAACCACACCTCCATAAGATTGTTCTGATGAGATTTTCGGCACAGTTACTTTCTAAGATGAGGATTAAATTGGGGTCAGCCATTAGAGGAATACCAAAGGGAAAGCTTGTCAATTTCAAGTCAGTTTTAGGTGCGCAGGCAAGGGGCCCCCAATCATACTGTCCAAGACACCAAGTTCAAAGACCGGCAATGCGTGAGATTTTAGGCAGGGAACCATGAGATTGGCAGGCGTTCTGTATAATTATGGGGATAGGTTGTGATGTAGGAGTGAGAAAGAGATTTTTTTTGATGAGCAAGAGCCCCCCAAAATGACTGCACGTTACCATTAAACCTCTTATATGGGTGTACCCGGACTAGGGCTGTTTTGAAAGCCCATTTTTGGTATTCGTTATTATTCTGTTTAAACTTTAAACAGACTTTTTTTTTTATGATTAATCGACTACTCGGTACTTCCATTTTGCCAGTCGGCCGACTACTCCAGCTGTTTGTAGCCTGCCACCGTTCAGCGCCATGCTGTATAGCTTGTCCATTTCATAAAAATTCAAATCATAGCCTCCTACCTCTTTTTGTGAGGACTGAATAAAAAATCCTGGTCAAATAAAGCCAAATAGATCGGCATTTGCTTGATATTTCATCGATTTGTGAAATGATGGTACAGTTATTCGTCAGCTGTCAAGAGATGGGGCTAACTCGGAAGTGGAGCGTAATAGTATAGTGCACAAATGTGTTGAAACTACGTATACGTTATGATGCAAGCGCTTAGCAGTCATTTGAAATCGAACTCCAATGATTACAATCCCCATCACAAATCACCAGCAAGGGCATAAAACTAACAAACAAGCGTTTACTTGCAAGTATGAATGTTTTTTTCCTAGTAATATCCTTTTGTCTTTGTTCATTGCTATGTTCCAAAAGTATTTTGTTACAATGACTGTGACAGCGTATCTACGATTACGTTGGTGAGCTCACTTGCTTGCAGTGTGAATCATTGTGGTAAACGATGGTGCAGTGCGTGATTAATTAACTCTCTCACACACATACACACATTAGGGCTTACGGCTTCTGAACATTTTTATTGAAACGCTTGTTTTCGCTGCGCGGGACAAGAGTTGGGGGATCAAAAATGATATTCTCATGTGAATTAAAGGTGTCTAAATGACATCATCACACCTTAAAACTTTGAAATGGAGAGAAACATTCTTGATTTCATTAATGATTAAGCATTTTGGGGGATCCTTCTGAACTTCAAGCCAAGTAGTCGATAGAAATTGTATTATTCATGTAGTGACATTTTCAGGCGTTTAAACGGTTAATTGTGTACTCGAAACAGGCCTAGCCCAGACATTCTCGCCATGGTTTATCATGTTCCACTGATTTAGACCACAATAGGTACAGGCATCTGTCACGGTGGAATTGGAATTAAACTCTGTCTGATCTTCCTAACAAAAGTAGATCCATGGATAAAGGAGAGAGATGATTTGTTTTTATTTTATGTGCATGTGCCACTGGTGGTGCATAGCTATAATTGGTGAATAGTGAATAGCTTGAGTTGCATAGCGATGAATAGTGGCATAGTAATGAAAAGAAGTGAATAGTGATGTTTAAGACGAAGTTTCTTTATGTGTGTGTGTGTGTGTGAATGTACCTCTGTATAGTATTTTTGAGTTAATGAGGCATGCTATAGAGTTTAGGTGCTGAATGTGCATGAAAGGGGATTTGTCTGTATATTGTCAGAAGTTCATTTAACAGTGCATGCCTTATTCCATGACCCAGGATAGTTGTTGCTATACAAAACACCCGCAGGCTAGAAAGGCCTCCGTAATAAGGAAACTAATTTTGGGGACAAATGGAAAATAAATGGTTCTATCGTTTTTATAATGGAGAAAATATGATTTTACTTACCAGCATGTTACGTAGACTGTAAATTTCCATTCCTCCAGGTCACCTCCCATTAAAGCCACTCAAATGATGGATTTTAAACTCAAAACTGTTGCTCTTCTTGTTCATAACTCGACCCCAGTGCGGGAGTCTCATGCCTAATGCGTGAGACTTGACATGTCTGATTACATGTATGTGAAGAACGCCACTTTTTGATGAGTTGGATGTATTTGACGAAAACGACTGACTTCACGCTCGGCACCACTTCAGTTAACGCGCATGCTACATTGCCCATTGTACCAGAGTTTTTTCATTCAACAATCTAATGTAGTCTGACCACCACTGATAATTGACACAGAGCCTCAGGGTCTAGATTTAGCTTGTAGTCAGACAATGTGTCATATTCATATGTCCTTCTCTTGAATATCTTTAAACCTAGACCTGTGAGGATGATGTAAACACACCTATCATCAATGGATTCTATGAGCTTAGAAGACCAGCGTGGGAGGCAGTGTAATGTATGTTACCATGCTTTCTCCAGAGATGGTGAACATGTTCCTAGGATACTGTCTTGTGGACATACCTACTGTACAGGTAAGAATGCTCTTAAAAAGATATATGCATATGGCACCATACAAATGCTTTGAATCATCATCATCATCATCATCATCATCACCATCATCATCACCATCATCATCATCATCATCACCATCATCATCACCATCATCATCACCATCATCATCATCATCATCACCATCATCATCATCACCATCATCATCACCATCATCATCATCATCATCATCATTGTCATCATCATTGTCATCATCATCATCATCATCATCATTGTCGTCATCATCATCATCATCATCATCATCGTCATCATCATTGTCATCATCATCATCGTCATCATCATTGTCATCATCATCATCATCATCATCATCATTGTCATCATCATCATCATCACCATCAACAATGTCTTTATGCATACTGTAACTAACCACATCTAATATCTTATTTCATTCAGTTACAAACAAGATATACATGTATAAAAGAATTCACAATACATTATTAGTTATCGTGTGTATACATGTATTTGTAAACCTTAACAATGAAGCAGAGAGATAAGTTTTATGAAGTTAGGCCAATATATTCAACAGATAATTGAATTATGTTGAAGTGGGCATGTCTATATATTTACATGTAGCCTGCATATTAAAGCGTATTTCCTTGTTTAACTCATTTTCTCCCAATATCTTGAACTCATTGTCCCTCTCTCCTAACTTTTCACCATTTCTCAGCATTCTTTCTTACCTTGCCTTTTCCTACACAAGTAAAAAGTTGTAATTCTATTTTTTTCTCTGCTTTATGTGAATTGAACAACAAATATTTCCTATTCAAACAACTCTTATTTGATATATGTATATGAATATTGTTTCTTCTTTTTTCTAACTTTATCTTAGCTTGTTTGAGTAAGCTGGTTGGGAAGTTTGCTCGAGGTAAAATCTGTTGTCCTACTTGCAAGACAGATACATCAGTCCCAGGACTAGTCAACAACGTTCAGAAACTTGCTAAGAACTTTGCGGTACTTGACATATTGGAAGGATTGGAAGAAGTGCTTCGTGGCTCTTCTTTAGTTACAAATCAGGTCAGTCATTATTCCTGTGAAAGAAATGATATTTTGAATCGTAATGTAGAAAATACATGTAGTTATTGACAAAATTTCAAAATGTATCATGAAATGACCCCAATTTTCAGAAGTTCTTTTACAAAGTACATTTAGAGGATGTCTTGGCTTTTTGTAGAGCGAGATTTTGCAGTTGAAGTTGCTCAAGTATAAAGAAAATAATAAGAACTATGTGTGTGATGCTTTAGATCATAATTGCAAACTTTTTTCGTGATAATAAAAACAATATATATATTTTGAATTGTAATGTAGAAAATACATGTATTTATTGATAAAGTTTCAAAATATAGCATAAAATGACCCTAATTTTCAGAAGTTCCCTTACAAAGTACATTTAGAGGATGTCTTTTTGCCACATGCATAATATTGTATAAAGTGTTCAATTAAAAAAAAAATTGTATGTCCCTTTTTGTAGAGTGAGATTTTGCATTTGAAGTTGCTGAAGTATAATTTACGAACTATGTGTGTGATGCTTTAGATCATAATTCCAAACTTTTTCCTTAATAGATAATGAGTGAGGTATCAAATGGAAGCCAATTTTTTGTTTCATACATAGGTGGTGTTACTTTAATAATGTGAAAATCGGTCTGTATTGGTTTTGGCAGTCAAAGTTTTCATATTTTGTATTTCATTACTTGACTTTTTTCACACTTATGTTATTGAAGAAGGCATAGATTAGTCTTTCATCACTGTATTGTTATATTTGTAGCCTTCAGTTAATTGCATCACAAGTCATCTACTTTCATTCTTCTTGTATCATATAGATGCTGTTATGTAATGAACATGACAATGAGCCTAAGAAAGTGTATTGTCTAACTGACAGTATGGTCATCTGTATATACTGTCAAGTATATGGTCCTCATAAAGGGCATGAATGTCAACTTGTAAGCCAGGTTGCTTCTAAAAATAGAGAGGTAAGTTCACTTTTCTTCTTTTCCACTGTCTGTCATTATAACTATCTTACAAAACTTTTTAAGAGAAAGTATCTTAAAATATTTGTGAATCATTAATCATGCAGTGTGTGGTTTGTTTAGCTCAGCAAAATATAAATAAACCAAGGAAAACTTGTTGGAAATATGTATATCAATTTTAATTTTGTCAATTAATAGAGTGCAGAACCTATGTACATATATTCTTCTGTGCTGTAAGAACTCCTGATGCATGAAAAAGAGTAAGAATGAAGTGAAGAAATATGTTTTGAGCTTTATTTTGAATGTTTCTACATTTGGGAATGTCCTAATATCCAGTGGCAAGTTATTCCACAGTTTGGGGGCTGCACAGGCAAATGCTTGATCTCCTAATGTTATTTTTGTTTTACATGTTTGGATTTGTAGAAGAAGAGTATCTTTAGAACTGTGCAAGTTGTAGGTGTGTTTGTAAGATTTGGGTAAAAGCTCTGCAATATACAGGGGGCTTGACCAATAAGTGCCTTGTATGCGATTAACAGGATCTTAAAGGGAATAGAAACTGAGAAATCATGGGGAAAGGCAGGGTGATCTCGGATGAGAGAGGGGAATGCAGTCGGCCGCTCGAGTTTCAAGAAAAGGGATAATCCATTCTAAACAACTGTGATTTATTGCCATACGTGTTTCAAATTTCGCGCAGTGAAAAAGCTAATAAACAGCTTGTCATATGGAAAAACAATTACATGGCCAGCTCCCTGGGAGAGCCTAAGGGGTGTTATGTAATCCGCGGTGAACGACGTGTCAGGGAAAGGCAATGGAGTTTAATGGCTAGACTAACAAACCAGAAGTAAACTATATTTTGTATTTTGAAATGTTGGAGCATTATACAAGACGTTTCTTCGAGTGAACACGATGAGACCTTTTAAGAGTCTAAACACTTAGAGTTGTTGAGAAATGTGAGAACCCAAAGTGTATGACTAGGTTGAGTTCGGTAAACTTTGTGCTGTCCTAACTTTTATCGCATTAGTCCGACAGGTTCGCATAACGGACGGATTATAGTGTACAAGTAAACAAGCCTTTTGCAAATTCGTTTTCCCCATGATTTCCCAGTTGCTGGCTGCTTTAAGTGATATTCGTCAGTGAATTGAAAGCCAGTGCTGGGTGCCGTTGCATAAAAACTTGCTTTTATAGTAACTTTGCCATCAATGTTAACTACCATTGTAACGTTGCCTAACAGCCAATCAAAATCCAGTATTCCATGAAAGTTAGCATTGATGGCAAAGTTACTATAATAGCAAGTTGTATGCAACGGCACCCAGATCTCTCAAAAGAGGGGTGATCCTTGAGAATCTAGGTCAACTACAGATCAGCCTTGCACATGTGTTTTGTACTCGCTGAAGATGCCCGATTTGAGAATCAGGAAGCCCATACAACAACCTGTTACAGTATTCTAACTTTCTAGTAATGCATGCATGGACGATTGTTTTCATGCTGTCCTCATTAAAGTATTTTCTGATACGTCTGAGGTTGTATATCATGTGGAATGATGATTGACAAACATTTGTTTGAAATGACAGAGGATAGCTCACACTGCACTTATGTGTACCATAGCACATTCTTGATCTGCTATTACATGTATACTGCTTTCTTATTGGATATTACAGATTTTTATGCCTCTGCCCACCGAAGGTGGGGGGTGCCGGAGGCATTATGTTTTGGGGTTGTACGTCCGTCCGTCCCGTTTTCGTTCTCCCTATAAATTAAGAACCATTTGACGGATCAATTTCAAACTTGGCTCATGTATACATATGGGAGGAACAATGAACTGATTTAATTTGGGGTTCATAAGGTCAAAGGTCAAAGGTCATAGATTTCATAATATACATAAAAATGGCTCGTTCTTGCGATAACTTAAGAACCATTTGATGGATTGGCTTCATACTTGACTCATGTATGCATATGGAAGGCCAGTGATCTGATGAGATTTTGGGGTCACGAGGTTCAAGGTCAAAGGTCATAGAAGTCATATAAATGTAAATGGCTCATTCTCACGAAAGCTGTAGAACCATTTGATGGATCAACTTCAAACTTGACTCATGTATGTATATTGGAAGGAAAATGATTCGATTAGATTTTGGGTTCATGAGGTCAAAGGTCAAAGGTCATAGAGGTCATTATATACATGAAAATCGCTTGTTCTTGCAATAACTTAAAGACATTCAATCATGGGCTTTCATAGGGAGTGGATCATAATTTGCTGACACCTGACTTTGTGAAAAGCACTGGAAATACCTGTAATAGAGCTACATTTCTGGAGCACAGCAAAACAAGCTGTCCCACCATAAACATTTTTCGGCCAGCTTCGGGCATTCTTGGTCCAGGGAAAGTGTTACAATGACTTTGCCATATGGGGCAAAGGGTAGAATATACAGAGCTGGTCATAAAACTCATAGTGATGGACAACACCCGTTACTGGGTAAGCACGGGTCCATGGTGTGAAATTCCCCATTAAAGCCCACGACTGAGCGTCTAAAGTTAACCATTTGATGATTCAACTTCAAACATAAGTCATGTATGCATATGGGAGGGACAATGATCTAATTTGAATTGGGGGTCAAAAGGTCAAAGGTCATAGGTCATGAATATCATTAATGCGCGAAAATTGCTCGTTCTCGCAATAAATTTAAAACCATTTAACGGATCAACTTTAAATGTGGCTGACACAGTGTCATTTAAATAGAACCATTTTTTCAAGTTTTGTACTCTAAATGTATCCCGATACATTTCCCATAATTAAAAGTGATATATTTCTGATCTGGCAAAGGCGGAGACATAAATTTCGACCACGCATGGTCGAGGATCCATCTAGTTCTTCTCCTGGGGGGGGCACTCAGTGTATAATGCGTGGTGGGTATGTGCCGCGGAGAAGACCTCCATTTTTACACTCAAATTTCCGTTCCAAAGCATAGCATTTTTATCTTATTGAGAAAAAGAACAAAGAAAGCCGTTCCAAAGCATAGCATTTTCTTCTTATCGAGATAAAAGAAGACAGAAATCCGTTCTAAAGCTTCGCATATTTTTCGTTACGCCGTTCCGGCCGCTTTGATCCGCTACAATGAGCTGCATTTTTGGTGAAAAGCGGCCCGCAGAGCGCTGTCCGACCATCGCCTCTGCGTGAGCGCACCCGGCGCCCGTTCCGCCGGGCTAGCTGCATGCAGGTATGCCTGTTCCATAGGGACACATACATGTACGCACTCACACGCAGGCGAACCGTTCCAAAGACCCCCGTTTTCACAAACACTTGTTCCGAAGCCCGTTACGAAGACCCTCCTTTTCACAATAAGCCCGTTCCAAAGCCCCCGTTTTTTGTCTCGCCCGCGGCACATACCTACCACTTTTGGGGCCGAGTACCCCCCCCCCCCCCCCCCCCCCCCCCCGGGGTTCTTCTCTATTCTGTGATAGCAAGAAGACATTAACCCATTCATGACAGGAATTATTCAAGACCTAATTTGATCAGCTTTTATTCTTCAAATTGGCAACACCAACATTTTTATTTCATTGCTACATTTTTCTTTTTTGATGATTTTAATGCTTTTTTTCCTCTAAAAAAATTTCAGCATCAAACAACAAATATTGATGCAAACCAAAATGGGCACAGTATGTGAAGAATTTTTTGCTCTTTCTGCTCATGTATTGGGTATTATTTTTAGGGCTTTGCATCAAAAGATATTAGGCCAAACCACAAAATGTGGACCTCTGTCACGAATGGGTTAAGGCAAAATATATATTCTGTCTTATTATGCAAACCTTGATTGATTGATTATGATGACAGGGCTTTTCTCCCTTGTGAATATGTTGTTCAACAGTTGCCTTGAAACAATTATGTGGGAACTGAAAAAATTATGTTAAATAACTTTTCTGCTTATCACTCATAATTGCACATTATCCTCAATCACCTATCATGGTGATGAGTTTTTATAACTTAGATGAATTCAGTATTTAGTTGAAAGTGTGATAATTTAGTAGTTTGGGATTTTTTTAGTTAAAAATGTTGCTGTCCCCCAATACTCTGTTCACATTTTTTAAAACTGTATGCCTGTACATGAAAGCAATTAGCCCATGAATTTGCTTCTAAATTACCTCACGTGTACTGTAGCCTTTTCTCAGGAAGTGCATAATTGATACATGCATTGTTTCATCCTTCTATGGGATTTCCCACAAAGTGGGCTCTTCCTATAGATGAGGGTATTATGCATTTAAAGGGAACCTATGCATTGAAATATTTGCTACAATATCTGTAAGTCTTTCCATACCATCTTAGCACTGAAAGCCACAGCTATGGATGCATCTCTGCACAAAAGATGATTTTAACTTTGTAGTTTATTAGAAAACATTCATTCAGTCCACTTGGTAATAATACATGATGAGTTATAGTAAAGCCTTGCAAGTACTGCAGTGAGGGACTAATACAAGTACAAGTAGACCCACATGATGAAATTACATGGCCTTCAGTTGGATACCAGCGTAACAATTTTTTTGATATTTGATACCAAAATCTATTCATAGTTTCACTCCAGTTACATATAAAATTGGTGCTTGTTTAAATAAAACAATAGTTTGTCAGCCATCTCTTCTTCTTCCAATGGGGTAGAACATACTTGTATTCAAATTTGAGAAAGTTTGCCCTATACAGTGTAATTATTAAACTGCTGAACTAGAAATAATCCTGAACTCCATATCAGGGTTGGCAATTTCCTGGGAAATATAGGTATTTCCCGGCCGGATGGGAAATGCTGGGAAATACAGGGAAATACCGGAAAATACTGGGAAATACATGATCAATATGCGGGCCATATAACTCAATGTGTAGTGCATCCCCCATGTTGTGTGACCTATAATGTTTTGCAGCCCGACAGTACAGTATGTCAGAAATCTTTTCAAAGTTATGTTTAATATTTATAATGGTTTGTGCTGTTTGATTTACTTTTTTTCATAAAATCGAATGCCAAACTTGACAGCTTTTATCTTATGAAGTGTCTGGACACAACCCCCTCTCCTAACACTAGACATGAATTAGCAGTCATACCAATACTATGAATGCAATTAAATCTAAATGTTCTCATTATACTTCATTTGTTTGAAGTAGATGGTTTCCACAACTCATTAATTTGTGGAGGGATGAATTGTTTGTTGTACAGTAAACCAACATTGTTAGTTGAAATTTTAATATGAAATTCAAATCTAGTACACCAGTTTCTTCTACTGATCAACCATCACTGAGTGGTTGATCTTGCCCTTTTCTCAACCATTTGCTGAATTTACAGATGATAAATATTGCTTTTACATGGCACAAAATCCATTTATTGCTGGGAACAGTTA
>JAPZVO010000023.1:575823-594823 GCA_029962745.1 Echinometra lucunter | reverse complement strand
TCACTTGTTGGTTATGATGAATGTACATGTAGGTTTAAAGGGTTTGATGAATGTACTGTTAGTAGATGAAAAGTCATGTGCAGTTCTGGTAGGCCCTAAAAAAACTGTTTTTCAAATTTGTTCGTTTTTGGATAGTCTGGAGGCAAGGTACTTGCTAAACTACATGTACATGTACAGTGATGTGTATTTTTTTTTTCCTTTTCAAGTTGATTATTAAAGAAAAGGTGAAAAATATGTTTATCTCAGTTCAAAGACGTAAAACACCAACAAATTTGATGTGCATCATAGTGCCTGCATACATTATGAAAATGATAATTTTGTTTGGAGGACAAGATTAATGAAGTGCTGGGATCATTGTGTAGGGAGCACTGTGGTTGGGGTGCAGGGAGCAGTCAGGATGCAGGAGTTCTAGCATAGGGTTGAGTGTAGCCATTATATCATAGCCAGGATTTACTACAAGACGCTTCTACTCACCTTCAAATGCATGCATGGCCTTGCATGTAACTCATAAATAACTATCAGTCAACCATCCCGATACTCCCTCCGCTCCTCACAAGATATCATGCTGAATCATCTTACTTCAAGGTGCTGGCCATGCTTGGTGATGGAACATTTCTATCTGCTGCTCCCAAATTAGAATCAACTACCCAAGCTCTTTGTAACCAACAGTCCCTCAGTGCCTTCACATAGATTCTAAAATTCACTTATTCTGTAAATGATTTTGGAAATACATCATTATCATTATTACCATTATGATATGTATTTTATTGTTATTATTATTCTATCTGTCTCATTTTCAGACGTATTGGAGAATTGATGGATAGGGTTGAGCAGCTGAAAATGGCATGCCAGTCTTTTATCTCTGGTCCTGATTATGAGATTGTTCTTAAGATGGATTCTTTGAAGGTATTATAAAATCATATTACTACTTGGCATGTATTCATTGAAGGTATTATAAAATCATATTACTACTTGGCATGTATTCACAATGAAGTCTGTCCAACAAAGATCGTGGAACGGAGCCCTTCAGTTTACTTGTTCTAATGAAAACCAATAATGAAAGATATGTTATGATAACTTCTCTCTCTTTCTTTCTTTCACTGCGCCTTGGGCACTCTGCAGAGTGGATTTCACGCATTACAAATCCCATTTATTATTATTATTATTATTATTATTATAACAACTTAGAGACATAGTGAAGTAGACTATTAAATGCTAATACTTTATTTTTGATAAGTACAATGTAGACTGATAATTTCACCGATGAATCTGCAAAGAAAATATAATATATTATTGAATTGGGGGGAAAATGAAAGAAAGAAAATAGGAGAGAACATTTCATTGGGATTTGTGTTTCTAAGTTGATCAATACAAAAGAGTTTTTGGAATAAATGATAGATAATGATATGTAGGTATTAAATACCATGTATCGTTTACAGGTATAATAGAATTTTTAGAAAGATGAGAGGGTTTTTTTATGACTTGTGCTGGTACTTGTGGTTTAGTATGACATACCTGAAAATAAAAACAAAAACGTAAAAAAAAAATATATTAACAAAAAAAACATTCTAATATAGCAAAGCCCACTCCCTCTATAGATTAAAATAACCAAGGTTTGCAAGCATGCACATATTGCCAGCCCCATGGTGGAAACAAGACATTTAATGTACATGTATTAGTCATTATTAAAATGATTAATATAGCCCATCCCAATGTTATACACTAGTATCTATGTTTTGAACTGGTTTCATGTACAAAAGTGGGATTTCATTTCATATGACCATGTTGATTTGCAAAGAAATACTCTTTATAGTCTATTCATGTTTTGAGGTAATTATATTCAACTGATTATCAAGTAAAACAAAAGCAAGAGAAGAAATATGATAGCTCAGTTTAGTGTCATTTAGTGTCTTTGGCTTCTTACCAAGTGTTTTTTGTATGTAAGCCAAGCTCACTCCATATTTCTATCCTATCATATCTATCATGAACCCTGTCTTTGTATGTAAGCCAAGCTCACTCCATATTTCTATCCTATCATAATCCCCATGAACCCCTTCAGTACATTTTTGGGTTTCTTACTGCATTTCCACAAAAGATTAATGTTAGATTAGTGATTTTCCAATTGTTTTTAAGAATTATGTAAAAATTATTCTTGTATGTTTTTACCATTTTCTGTTGCATGTACTTTAATGCTATTATCATTTCTTTCCTTTTGCAGCATGAAATAGATACCTTCAAAGCTGAGTTACCTAATCATGACTTAAGTCCTTGTGCCAGGAACAACCTTGTTTGTAATTTACCTCATGATTTACAGAAGGTCATTGCTGCTCATGGAGCTGTTATAGAATGCGAAGGCAAGTCTTGACTTCCATTAAGTTGAAGTTTGATAGCTTTAATATGTGCCACTGCACAGGCTAGTACTCCACTTCTTTTTGCTCTTTCTCCCATCTGCATAAAATGAAATTCTGTGTATTAGCACTGAACAATATACACATACCTGCCAACTGTCCCTATTTAGTAGGGACAATCCCGATTTTTGGTAAAAGAAAGAGTCACTTCTACCACTGTGCCCCTCTTTTTGCAAAAATCGGTCTTTTGTAATGTATAGGAAATTCAGAAATGTCCCTATTTTCAGCCTCTGCCTTGTCATGTGTCCCTATTTCTTGGGTTTAAGGGTTGGCAGGTCTGTATACATGTAATTGTTACATATTTTTAAGGTTCTATCCCCAAATTAGATATGATTAGACTTTGTCAAAACAACAGAGCATATAAACATGGAATCTGTTATTCATTCTCCAGACTGTAGGCCATTGTATTGCTATTTATGTCAAGACCATGCAAATATAGCAGGAAGACTACGTTGTACACCTTCTGATAATAATAATAATAATAATACATAGAATTTATATAGCATCTTTTCCATTTTGATTAACTGCTCAAGGTCCCTTAAAAAATAAATATACGAGAAGCTTGTCAGGCCCCATATTTAGGATACTTGAGCTTTTCTGGGCTATGTAGCACTTTCAAGGAAGAAATTTCTCTGAACTCACTGGTATTTGGGGTTTGAAGTGCATGTACGGAATGCTTTCAACATAGATTCAAATGAAATATATATATTTTTATGATTGTTTTTAATTTTTGCCCCATATCTCAACAACAGATCCTGAACAAGTAGAAAATGTTTCTCACAAACACATTGAAGCTCATGGAGATAGTTTACAGAACCAGGACCTGGAACAGGAGCAAGACCAGTCCCAACCAGTCACAGAGACTAGTTATTCTGGTCCTAGTGGTGATGACACAGAGCCAGCTGATACTCATTGGCAAAATTCTGAGATACCTGCTATGTCTGGTCAGCGTAACAGACATCCCTCTACCAGGTAAATGAATGATGAACTACTCTAGAGTGTTGGCCTTGTCAGTGTATAGCCCACCGCACACTATACTATCCGTCTGCAATCCGATTTTGGAAAGAAATGTTATAGCATTTGACATAAACCTTAAAACATATGAAATATTAACAATCAAAGTTCAGAATAGTCATGTAAACACTAAAATCGAAATTCCGGGCATTGCAAGCCTCCCAGAAGAAATATAAACGAACTCCATTCTGAATCGTAGTGATTTCAATGTAATCTTGTGATCGGCTATGATTTGAAGCCGATTTGGCCTTTCCGCTGACCACAAGGCTTGCAGTTAACCAAAATTTTGATTTTAGTATTCCTATCATTATTCCGATCTTCAAACAAGATAATTTTACTTGTTTAAACTTTCATTTTTATTGCAATTTCCATTTGTTCGACAGTTGGGTGGCAGTCAGATCGTATAGTGTGCGTTGGGCTTAATAGACAATCCACTACCAGGTAAATGAATGATGAGCTACTATAAGGTCGTGTAAAGCCTGTTTAAAATTTAAGCAAGCATCCCCCCCCCCCCCCCCCAGAAAAAAAAGAAAAAAACCCACAATTTTATATATATCAGATCGGATTTATTTAATTGCTATTTTTGTTTCAAATGCTCTTGTAAGTTTACTTTGTCTTGAAACAAACCTTAAGAAACAAAAATGAATAAAAAGAAGAGTCATTTTTAAGTACTTTGCAATTTGAATATTTTAGATCAATTCCTTCCCTGTAATCTCTGGTATTTGTTCCTCTACATGTTTCCTTTTTCCATTGAGAAGTAAATTTATTGAAGAGACACTTCCTTCTGCCTGCACTCCAAGAGTGCAGGCATCTATTTAGGCATAGGGAAGTCCCTTCATTAATATCATCCTGCACCATTTTAGATGAGGGGATCTCACTTGGGAAAATGTGAGCCATATAACCAAACTAATGATTTATATATCCTTGTGTCATGCAGCTGTAATCAGATTAATTTTGATATTGCGTTTCATAAATGGAGGCCCCTAAATGTGGGAAAACACCCGCTTCAAGCCAAAAGGATATTAAATTACTAGTCCTCTAACGTCATTGTTCTTTGTATGTGAAAGAATGGGAGAGTTATGTTAAATATTACTCATTGCATCTATAACATTGCTATTGCTTTATCTAGGCAGCCATTTGAGACTTACTCAAAATGTGTTCCATTCGGGTGCCACATTAATGCACTGAGCTCTATTTCACAATGTACATTAATGAAATAAAAAAGGATAATTTTTAAATTTTTTTTCCCTTAGCTGAGAAGTATATACAGATAATAGTGTGCCTGTTCTGCTTTATACCTGTGATTTTTATAAAAAGAATATATATTTATGTTACTAAGGGGTTAGTATAACATACATTGTACATTTTAATTTTGCAATTTTAATGTCACGTGTATGTGCCACTTCTCATAAAGCACTTAATCAAATTCAAATGCTAAATCATCTGTCAGGGTACAATACAATATCAAATGCTGTTGTGATAAGTTACCTCCCTTCACATGAAATAAATTTGAATCATATTTCATTTGTTATGCTTCTTTTATGGTAGATAGAAAACTGAAGGCGAAAAGAGCATGATACATCATGTGCAAAAGAAAGAATTTGATGATCTCATATAAAGTCTCATGATTGCAAGGCCAGAAAAGAGTTTCATTGTGAGTCATCTTGTTTTGTTTACTCCTTTCTGTGGTGATTTAAAATTAAAAATGCCTTGATGTGCCAAAACACGATTTCAGGATATATATTTTTGTTGTTTCATTTCCCCCCCGCCCCCTTTATTGCATGTCCAAAATTTGTTGACCATCTGAGAGAGTATGCACATCACATGATTCATCTTCATAATGATATTAAGTCATGTGATCCTTCATTGTGTTGAACTTATATACACTCTTGAAAGTTGCGTAACCTAGATGTAAAGATTCCAGTTCATTATATGATGAATAGTAGTAGTATTTTTATCATTTTCCAGACATCAACTCATGTCTGTTTAGCCTCTTTCTTTTCATTTTTTGTCTCGCCTGCGTAGCGGAGCGAGACATAGGTATCACTATTTCCGGTGTCGGCGTAGGCGTCGTCGGCGGCGTCGGCGTCGGCGTCGTCGTCAACAATTGTGTTGTACACCCAATAACTTTCTATAGCTTTAAGGTGGGATCACCAAATTCATACCAGAGGTCCATCTCTTGAAGGCGCAGGTCAAGTTCAAATATGAGTCGAATTTGAATAAGGTCAAAGGTCAAAGGTCAATGAACTTTCCATGACTGGCACTGTGCTATATTGTATACACAATAACTTTCTATACCTTCGAGGTAGGATTGCCAAATTCATATGAGAGGTCCATCTCTTGAAGGTGCAGGTCAAGTTCGAATGTGAGTTGAATTTGATTAAGGTCAAAGGTCAAAGGTCAATGAACTTTTCATAACTGGCACTGTGCTATGTTGTACACCTAATAACTTTCTATAGCTTTGACGTGGAATCACCAAATTCATACCAGAGGTCCATCTCTTGAAGGTGCAGGTCAAGTTTGAATGTGAATTGAATTTGATTAAGGTTAAAGGTCAATGAACTTTCCATGACTGGCACTGTGCTATGATTTACACCACTTTGTTCCTGTAATGACATGAACTTTATAATTTGATACTTTTTAACACTAACATTTTACTTCAGTTCAACAGAGTTCATTCTACAGTTTACTGTATAATAGCAGTGAACTCACTACTCTCTATACCTGAACCAGATTTTGTATTTTACTTGTTACTGTTTTTCATATATTTGTTTATTTATTTATTTATTTATTTATTTATTTATTTATTTATTTATTTAATTTATCCATAACCAAGCCTATGTAATGATAATTTGTGAACTGTGTTATCTGATTTCCTAGGGATAAAGTAGGCCTATACCATTATTGCATATGTAAACTGTCAGAACCACAATTCACCCCCTAAACTGCTGACAGCCTCAGAAGTCATATAGCATAGTTTTGACATGCAGTCTCTTCATGATGGCAATATGCAGGCGAGACAACGCTTGGCGTTTGCCTTGTTTTTTCTTCAAATTAACCCATTGACTACAGTAACTGAAATTTCTCCTTAATGCAGGTTTACCTTCACATAGTCAATGGCTCAAAAGAGATTTTCCTTTCCACAAATGATATTAAAATTTTGGAAAGTTAGTGTTTGGAGCAAACCTGTAAAAACAGAAAAATTTGTGTGCCTGAATCTTTCACAAATTGCCCATCGATCTTGATTAGTGCAGCTTCTACTGCTGAAAATTTGTCCCTTCACATAAAATTGTGATTTGTGACAATCTTTAGCGGCAAGATAAGGCAGGCTTTAATGTTCCTACAAATTCTTGTTTTACAGAACTCCCATTAGTCTTAAAGACTGCTTCTTTAAATTTCATTCAGAGTACTTAGATTATTAATTTTATTTATTAAAATCTTATTATAAATGGAATTAGGCTCCTTGGGCAAATGTAAGGGCAATCTAAAGCCATGTGCTTAGAAGTGCTTTAGGAACCGGGGGGGGGGGGGGGGGGGGTTCATAAATAAAGCTGTTTGTAAGTTACGCACGACTTTATGCACAACTGGTGATATTTTCTTGTGCTACATTAGGCACTAGGGGGGGGGGGGGGTGTTTCATAAAGCTGTTTGTAAGTTACGCACGACTTTATGCACAACTGGTGATATGTTCTTGTGCTACATTAGGCACCGGGGGGGGGGGGAGGGGAGGGGGGTGTGTTTCATAAAGCTGTTTGTAAGTTACGCACGACTTTATGCAAGACTGGTGATATGTTCTTCTGCTACATGTAAATGATAGAGAATGTGATTAGCACCCAAGAACATATTCCAGTCGTGCTAAAGTCGTTCATAATGACTACGCTTTATGAAACACCTCCCTGAACTCTTGAAATTTGTTATACCTGTTCTACCAAACGGTCAGATATTTGTAGCAAGTTATGAAATATCTGAATATGACTGATTTTTTGACACATCAGTAAATATTAAGAGCCTCTTAGAATTTACAGTTACATGTGGAATGATAGACATTAACATGTTACACATTTGCTCCCAAATTCTTGGAATTACCCATGAGGAGTATTACATGATTTTGCAAAAAGAAATTATAATGATAGTGATAGTGATAGTGATATCTGGTGATGAAAAAAACCTCTACAAAATACAGGAACTGTTGGAAGAAAATAATGAAACTGATCTTGCACTGTTATTATGGACTTTTTTCTCTGTATCCTGATTGTGCCACTATTTTTCCTGCAAGGAGATGAATATTGCTTTCTGTCTCAACATATAACCAATCACTTTCAACTTGTACTGGTACTTCCTTGAACAGAAAGCTTGCTATTATAATTTATGATGTTGTTGCGTGACTAAACTTTGTCTTGTGACCGCTTGATAACGATGAGTTTCATCTTTCATATCTGTTTTATGCCAAAAATAAATGATTAGTATCACTATCAATCTTGCCATCTCTGCTCATCTTATTTGATGGATTGAAAGAGTTACATGTAGTTTTACTTTTCATTTTTGTGCTAATGACAATGTATGATCATGTTTATACAAAATACAAAACCTTGGTGAAGTTGTCACATATGAAAATACATGTATGTATTAATATTTATCTTGCTGAAAGTGTAAATGTACATATAGATATGCCCAAAATATTATTGAGTCCTTTAAATTCACTCAAATTTCCTCTAAACTCTTCAGTGAAATCCTGCCTAAGAAAGAGTATTTCTATTTGGCATACAATGGTTGAATCAGATGAATACATTGTGAATGTTGATTTGATGAAGAAGTTTCTGTAGGGACATTGAATATTGAAAGAAATCATTCAAATCCAAAATATGACTGTAGGTGTACTATGTTTAATAGTATTTTTCCCCCAGCCTGTTAGCACAGAAGAGTGAAAACATTAACTTTATTTTTTGATTTGCTTGATATGACCAGACCTAGACAGAGACTGCAAAGACCTGATGTAATCATCTTTGACAGTGTCGGTGACCTCGATGAGATTGACCCATCAGTATGTCAAGTACGCCCTCTGTGTCAATGTCACGGTGATGGTAGTCGAGGAAGATGTGACTTGTATGTACACAGTGGAAGACGCATGCTTGGACAAAGAGATGCTAGCCAAAATGAAGAAGGTATGATTATTTTCTTGGTTGTTGGCATGATGGAATAAGAGGAATTTTTTCTTTCTTTCTCACGTTTTAAGACTTCCAAGGGACAATGAATTTAGTAAGAGACTGTTGTAGATAACCACTCTTTGTGAAAGACCTTTTATACTCAAATTAATAGGTGTTCTTGAAATCTTTGTAGTCAGCTATCTATTTTACTTTACTGTATGAAGCAATCTCTGTGAAAGGAATTCACTGGCAAGCTACCTCGTTTTCAAGAGCAGCATTTGTCAAGAAAATACGTAAGAACTGGATACATTAGTAAAGGTTTGTAGTAAGGTATATTTATGCAAGCTTTCCTTTATTAATTTTTAACTGATTTGATTCACTGATGATAGTGGATTTGTGTTATTTTGTTATGTTTCTCTACATGTGGAGATGTCTAATACATTTGGACAATTATGAAAGAAAATATCTATATGTCCTGAAGATGTTAGATATCTTTAATCTGTCCCTATAACAAATTAAGATTAAGTTGTGCATAAAGTTTAAAGAGAATATTTGCAAACTGTAAGTGTCTATTCATGGCAATTTCTGTTTTTATGACAATGAACATAACTGTCATTCTCAAGAAGGATAACAGTTTTCAGGATATTCCCCGGGCCATTAAAATCAGGAAAAATCATTCTGAGAAGAATTGTGCATGTAAACCTTCTTTGACAATGAGGTTTATATTAAAAGTACTAAATCATTTTGAAGACCTCTTGAATATGTTTTGGTTTCTGAGGCTGTCACTTTTTCTACCACGTGACAGCATGATAAACAGCCTGGCTCAGCTTCATCAAATATTCTGTCAACTTTGGAACAACAAATAAGTGTCAGTTATTTTAGATATCATTTATAATAGTACTCTGATCTTGTCAAGCCTTTACCATATATCAAATAGTAGCTCACCTAACCCTACTCCTATCTCTAACCTCAATGTTAGATTGAATATCCATTTGCATTATCTCATATAAATATTTTTCCCTTGAATAGTAAGTTAATTATGAAGTTATTATTGTTTTTTAAGTTTGATTTTGTATTAAAAGCCCTTGAAAATGTTGAATGTGCATGGACATTCCATTGAAACGCGTGTTCATTCTACAACACACATTTCAATGGGATGTCTGAGAAGTTATGACGGTTTCGTGAAACGCAGCCCACGATAGAAAACAAGTACAAAATTAGTGTGTCAAGACTTACAGTAAAGTACGTGTAGACTAGCAATGCAGTTCCAGAATGTTCCTGAAAAATAGCATGGCTTATTGCACTTCATGGTAAGTCCAAGGAGTTCATTGTCCTGATGATATAAAAAGATGATTCCAAAAGGATGATCTACAATCGCTACTCTCGACCCATGTGTAGTAAATGGGTACCCGGTAGGATGAATTTCCTAGAGCACCTTAATGGCTGCCTTTCTGTAGCCGGCGTAATAACACTGGAGCACCAGGAACGTCAGTTCTTAGGACATTTCGCTATACAAAAGCCACTATTATCATTGTTATAAAACATCAAATAAAGCAAATTTCACTGCAAATTACGCCACAGTTTTATTACTGTGCTAATGATGTACTTTGAAAAACTTTGATATGTCAAATGTAATTTAGAGTCTCCGTATCCTTGATGTTTTTCTGAATGGTACTTTCTCACAGACACCTTCCAAGATGTGAGTGATGCAAGCAGTGACACCTCCTCCTCCTCTGTTGCTGCTAGTCCTGACTTCAGTGATGTTAGTGACCTTGACCTTGACCTTCCTTTGAGGTCAGCTTGGTGTAATCGTAGTGGTTGGTCATCACCTAACGCTAATCCTACCCCATCATGTCAGGAAGATGTAGGAGACTCAGGACAGACATCAGTCAGGGTGTCTGTTAGAGAGGTTGTAGCTGAGATGGAGAGAGGACAGAATTCAGGAGATGTTGCTGACCTTGGTGCAGTTGGTGGACAGAGTCAGGAAGCTCCATTATCTTCAGGTTTGTAGACATGTTCATTGATTAATGCCAATGTGTCATTAACCTTCCCTAGAGATGGCCATGAAGCCTCACATTTTTGTCAAGCCACTGGGGTGGAGTGAGACTAAGGGATGCTTATCAGTGTCCGTCCGTTCATAACGCTTATGAAACTTGAATAACTTTGCAACCATTTCCCCCTTTGTAACCAGACTTCCAGGACATATGCTTTACAGGGACCTCAGTGTTATTTGGGGGTCAAAGGTCAAATGTTAAAATTTACTCGCAAGTTTCTACTGGCATCAATAACTTTGCTCTAGCCTGTTATAGGAACCTCTTTGTCATTTGGGGGTCAAAGGTCATGTAAGTACATGTAGGTCAAAGATCAAATGAGAGCAAATGTTGAAGTGTACCTGCAGGGGCGGTATTCTGAAAATTGTTTTATCTTTTATTTTATCTTCACTGTGTTAATTGTCATAACAAATTTTAAAGGCGTACTTATGATTGGTTTGAACTGCGCAAATGACCAGCATGCAAGACAGAAGTGTGCGATGTGAGCCAGTGGCGTACGCTATTTCTGATTGCTATGGCAATTAAAATAAGATAAAAGATAACACAATTTTCAGAATACCGGCCCTGGTTTCTACTGGGGTTGATAACTTTACAACAATTAGCTCAAGGCAATATGTAACCACACTTGGATGTACATGTACGTCATGTACAAATACTCCTATCACACAAATAACCAATTCTTGGTATTTCACTAATTAGAATTAATTCACGAGAATGATTGCGGACAAATAGGACGAGACACATTATTGCTATTACCTTTCTGTTAATATCTTCTAACATAGCCTTCTCATGTTTGTGCAGGGAGTTTGATATGAAATTGAGTGTCAGTTTTATATGCAGATTTATGATTAGATCATAATATTTCTTACTAGACACCAAGCAGTACTCTAGATGACACTTATTCATAGAGTAGAATCATATCAGCTTTGATGCTCAGATAATTCTCTCTATCGCATATAGCTGTCCAAATCCGAACACATTAAATCTAGCGAATGATCGTGTTTTCATACGTTGATATTCAAATGGGATTCTTCTGTGAAGTTGCCCTATGTTTTCTGTTAATATCTCTAACATAGCCTTCTTATGTTTGTGCAGGGAGTTTGATTCTGTGAAGTTGCCCTGTGAAGTTGCCCTATGTTTGGCTGATGATGCAATATGTAGAAATTATGCAAAATATCTGTGGATGAGAGATATGATGTGAGTAAAGTTTCCCACACCATTGATCATCTCCAGTGGAAAGTTTTGAAAAAACCTCTTTGCAGGAAAGACATATTCGAACTCAAAAGGATCTCACAAATTTGTTCCAGGTAGTTTCGTAGGGATGCAGTTTATCCGATTGGAGAGCATGCACTCCCCCAAGGCATTTCTGTTTGAACAATTTTGGTCATGATGAAAACATGCAGGGAGAGGAGTAGTAGCCCAGAGCCCAGCCAAACACGGAATACCGTCTGCTAAAGATTGGAACGGGAAGTTTACTGTATACCCCAATATCGTTTTCCCTGATATCAGTATCAGGAGCTGATATCAGTTAATATTGGCTACATGCAAGAATTGTGCTATTAAGTGGGCAACAAATCTGCATTATAGTTGCCCTGTAAAAATAAGCTTTAATTTATACTGCAAAGTCTAACAAATGATGCTGTTAGATATTTATGTTCTATGAATACTCCTTACTGAGAGAAGACTGTTAATCCCATTATTTGTCACAGGTATAGCGTATTCCCCGGATGTTTTCCAAATTTCATTTCATATAGATGATGGTTCGCAAATTACCTTCAACACATTGAGTAGTATGCTGGAGATATCTTGGGCTTGGGTCTGTGGTAAACGTGTGTTATACTGATATCTTATCATACTCAACAGATTAACCCATTCGTGACAGGAATTATTTACAGCCTAATTTGATCAGCTTTTATTCTTCAAATTGGTAGTACCAGCATTTTTATTTTATTGCTACATTTTTCTTATAAAACATGTATCTGAAATGAATATAAATTGACAGAAATTATGATGAGAAGTCAAAAAGTTGCCAATTTGCAGGGGAAAATGGTGATTTTAAACTTCCTATAACATTGCCAATTTAAGGATTTTAATGCTTATTTTCCTTTTAAAAATATCAGCATCAAACACAGAATATTGACGCAACCAAAATGGGCACAGTTTTTGTGTAGAATTTTTTACTCTTTCTGCTCATGTATTTGGTATGATTTTTAGGGCTTTGCATCAAAAGTTATTAGGTCAAACCACAAAATGTGGACCTCTGTCACGAATGGGTTAACATGAAGTCCGAATAGTTATTACAAGTATCATATTTGAGAATTCCTCTAAGTTTATCAAGGATTTATTTTTCTTATACCTTCCATCATACATTACACCCACACTATTGAAAGCAAACGATGCATGTAATTCCTTATTAAAAAGTATTCAAGGAGGTTATTTCAGGAATCTTACACTTCATACTTGGCTTAGTTTCCTTATCCTTAACAAACATAGATAAAAGGGTTCTATAAATAACATTTCAAGTGTATCAATTTCACTTAGTATATAGAGTGTAATGAATTGACAAAATTAATTCTCGCTGTTGCTCCACCAGGAAATCGGTATATTTGAATTTGAAGCTTGAAGAATGTTTTCATAATATTGAGGAGACATTGTCTGATGACAGAGATATACATATAAATATATACACATGTACATTTTTGGGGGGAGGGGTAAACTTGCTGATTTTTAAAGATTTTTGCTGAGTTTGACTTTGAAATGTAGACAACAAATACAGAGAATATTACTAGAAGTGCACTCATCTACTATAAAACTTTTTGTTTGCAATTAGATTACATCATACAAAACATTTCATTTTCCCTATAAGACAAGGTGCAGAGATACAAGCATTCAAAGTGTATGATGTATCAGTCTTGTTTTGGTGAAATCTTCAGATGAGCAAATCCCTGTGGCAAAATGGAGAATTGAAATTTGATGATATTGAATCTGATGAAAAACAAAGGTGTATATTCAGATGAATCAGGCAGATATCATATCCTGAAATTCATTGGCACGTTCAGAGGGCCATTTACTGTACAACCTCATAACTTCCTCATAAAATCCTGATTTTGTTTTTGTGTATAATGCTAGGCTTACCCTTTAAGAGGTTTTATAGAATAGGGCATGAATGCACCCTTTAAAGGTAGGAGATCCCTTTTGCAAAATCTTCAAAAATCCATACAACTCGGCAGAAGTTTAGGATATGCCCTTCTTATACCGTTTATTTTATCTTACGGTTATACAAAAATGAAAATCTGGCTACCATCCTTGAATAAGCAAGTCGGATCAGCTCACCGGCAGAAGCGAAGCCAGCTAGCTAACTAGCTCAGCCCACAGGCAGCTCGCGGCCACCGCATGTACTGCATAATAGCAGCACTGTACTGTATGTAATGTGAATCCTTTCGTTGTGCGCTATCTCGAAAAAAATTCCACTAAAATTTTCGGTCCGAAATAAGTACAGAGTTATCAAAAATGTTAAATCGCCATGTACAATCCATTTTTCTTTCACAAAAGTTTTTAATAATCATTCTCTTATAATTGAACACATTTTCACTCATCTTAATATTTTAGACCTGCAAATGGGATCTTCTACCTTTAACCCATTCATGACAGAGGGTCCACATTTTGTGGTTTGGTTTAATAACTTTTGATGCAAAGCCCTAAAAATCATACCAAATACATGAGCAGAAAGAGCAAAAAATTCTACACTTACTGTGCCCATTTTTGTTGCTTGAATATTTGTTGTTTGATGCTGAAATTTTTTTAAAGGAAAATAAGCATTAAAATCCTTACATTGGCAATGCGATGAAAGTGTTAAATTTACCATTTTTCCCTCCAAATTGGCAACTTTATGACTTCTCATACATTCAGTCAATTTATATTTATTTCAGATACATGATGTTTTTTAAGAAATATGTAGCAATAAAAGTAAAAATGTTGGTGTTGCCAATTTGAAGAATAAAAGCTGATCAAATTAGGCTTTGAATAATTCCTGTCACGAATGGGTTAACAAGGACTTGGTCAGATAATTTATCCAAAAATTGAGACTAGGGAAATATAGACACATTTACATTTATTTCTCATCATAGACATCATAGACAAGAATAGCTCAAGACAGTGCCAGTTTCATTGGCACTTACATGTATGATAGCAGTTTTTCTGCTGCAATAAGCATTAATATGAAAAGGAAGAAGTCTAGTAGGGACAGTTTCCTGTTTTTTCATACTAAGGAAGTGACAAAGAAATTCTTGTATCCTCATTTCAGATGATGCTATATTAAGGAATCCTAATGAAAGCCAGGGAAATACAGCGGAGACAGGATGTACACTGCCCTCTCCTGGTCACATTCATCAAAAGTAAGTACAGATTACGATGCAATGTCACAACTATTAAAGTTGCGATTGTAAAATACCAAATGCTTACTCTTAGGGTGCGCATAGATTTATTTATTAAAGACAGTGCCAAAGCTTAGAAATTTCCTAACAGGTGATAATTTTGTTCTGTGTTTCATGTTAGATAGAGTATACTAAAAGAAAATTAGAATTGTTTTAATAATTTGTGATGGAATTTTTTTCATTGAATCAGTGACACTGCTTTTATATGACATACATTCATGTTTAAGAAATGTGCAAACTCATTTTCCTCTCAATTTATTCATGTTGTTTGTATATGAATAAAAAAAAAATACAATACAGATTTTCATAACATAGGAAATATTCCTTGATTCATATACTCTTGATAAAACTTCACCATGAAAGGTAGAATGATAAAATTCTTTCAAAATCATGGGCTGCAAGGTAATCAGGAAAACAAGCAAGGATTGATGTATCATTTTCCAAAGTACAAGCTGTATATTTACAGCATGTTTTCTGACATGATTAAATTCTTTTGCAAAACTGATCTTTAAAAAATTGTGTGTGTGTGTGTGGGGGGGGGGGGGGGGTTATTAGGAATTCTAAATGACTTTAGAAGTATTTTTTTAGATACTATGTAGCGTGTGTGTGTATGTTTATTTTTATATTTATGCAAAGGATCTCAAAAATTACACATGCTGTCCTTTTCTTTTCATTTCTGAAGATTATGTGTATCAAATTTCAATTTTTTTTGTAACTGCTGTTCATGACTTCTGCCAACATTATTTTAACTTTTTTTCAATGTGTTTTTATCTTTATATTCTATTGTACCCATTAGATCATACAGGGATCTGAAATGTTCAGTGTTTAACTGCTCATCTCAGGCAGCTAGTGCTGTGTATGTACGTTGCAAGCACTGTAATCGAATCTTCTGTCAAAGCTGTGTCCATCATTCCTCCAGCGCCCGTCGTTGCTACAAGCGCCCTCGAGGTCATAGCTTTGTTCTCATCTCTCATCCCTCCACCTCTCAAACTAATTCTTCCTCCAACAACAACAATTGCAACATCCCATCAACATCTCAGGCAAGGCATCGACATCGCAGACATCACCATGGATACCATCATCATCATCATCACCATCATCAGTCTGGAAGCAGGCATCAACACTGCTCATCTCGTCGTCATCATCATCATCAACACTCTTCACTTCATAACAACCAGGAGTTTACCCAGCATCATCACCAGCGGAGGGATTGTCGTCGTAGCAGGAGTAGGGGTCAACATAGGTCGGGAGGTCAAGAATATGCGGAAGGTCATGTCAGGATTCAGAGAGAAGGGCATCATCCTCATGGTATGGAAAGAATGTTTGAAGATCTCATTATCTAAATCACTCAGTCTGCAGATCTGCAAAAAGTGGCTTCTTTCACGGAACTCGTACAGGCTCTGCATATTTAATGAGTCACAGCCTGTTAGAATACCACTCTCATTTTAGCTCTTACTGCTCTAAAACTTTATTTGATGTTTTGGGTATTTATGTAAAGATGAAGAATCAGTCTTTTATGTCATGTGTTTCAATTTGATGAAAAAAATGTGGAAGAAATGTGAAATTGTGAATCTCAAAGGTGATAGAAAATTGATTTTTTTTTTCACCTGCCAAAAGTTGATATTTTGTAAGCCTTTTTTATATTTGAGCCCAAATGATTTTTACATCACCATAAAGCTGAAGATCAGTGCTTCATAAATAGGCCAATTTTTACACATAGTGTGATTAATTGGGTCAAGAGCATACTTTACACTGGATTTCAAGTGCAATTATCAGTCAAAAAACATATAGTACTCCATAATTGGTCCAGACAGGCCACCCACTCACCCTGAAATCATACTGGTCTCTTGCTGAGTCAATAATGGTCAAATTTCCCATGTTGTAATGTGTTCAAATTTCAAAACAACCTTACTGGCTTGTTTCTGGCCTTATTCAGCCAATCAGAACACTAGATTTCATGCTGTTCAAAGAATTAAAAAATTCTTGCCCTGGATATTGTTGGGAAAAGTGTGCTCTTGACCTGATTAAAAAGTACCCCACATTAAGAATGATCATTTGAGAAAAAATACAGATTTTTCATTTATTTTCATGTGAATATATTTGGGCTCAAATTAAAAAGTTTTGCACAATACACAAGGGAAGTGAGGGAAAGAGAATTATGTTTTGAAGCATCTTATTTCACCTAAGTTTACCCATATTTCCCCTAATATGTTACCAAAATGAATGCATAAATGTAAAAGTGTGATACTTAATCTTTCCAATGGTGTATCAACCAGTGATTTCAATAAAGTGGTTAAATTCTTGGAAAAGAAAGTCTCATGATTCATGAGATTTGATAGAATGGAAGATTTGGCCATGAGAGGATCTGCAAGAATCCTGCTTATTTGCTCATTAGCATACAGACCTGCGGACTGACTGAAATGTCCCTTGTATTTCATTCTTGTGTTATGGACAGGATGTTTGAAGATAATTATTATCTCATTGTTTCATGGTATTTCATTAGAAGACTAGAAGATTTCATTTAGCTGTTTGGTATTATATGACTTTGGTATGAAATGAATTTTCTATGGATGTCAGTCAAAAGGCATCACAGATGATGTGAAGAATTTCTTGATTGAGATTTTTTTTTTTTTTTAAATAGGTTGTGTTTGTGAATGTCATTAAATTAAAGCAGCAAGTGTGTCAGACATTTTGTGGAGATATTGGTTCATTTCTCCCTGTGAATCTTTGTTAGATTAAGAACCATTGTTAGATTCTTATATATGTTGAAGTGGGACAGGGGCTCTTCTTGCATAGTTGATAACCTAAAATGAGCCTATAATATGGCTGAAGATTTGTGAAATATTACTACAAGGCAGCAGCAGCAGAAGAAAACAGTTGATTGGGTTCTATTTCTTATATTTTAGATCACTTTAAATGTTATAGGTATTTTTGACTGTTGTATGGATTGTCACATATTGGACTTGATAAGTTCTTGTTTCAACTCTCTATAAGAAACTGCAGTGAGTTGTTAACTAAGTCAATAGGTTGAGAAGGGAGGGACTTGGAGTTAATCACCATGGTCAAGATTTAAACTTTGAAGGATTTTGTTAACTGTAATGAAATTGATTGTCAAGATTTTCGTGTTTACTCCTAAAAAAAATCATCCATTTGAATTGAATTCATTCATTTAATTTATTAATTTTTACTCTTTTAAAAACATCAAAATTTTTCATTTCATAATGTGAAATAATTATACAAAAGACGTGGGAAAATCATAAAAAAGCCATAAGCTTGTCATTGATGATTGATGCTGAAATGTAAAGCAAGGCTGCTTACAAGCGTCTATTACCCATTCAGGTGGACAATATAATAATACCTTGATGTTATGAAGGGCAGTATTGTAACATGTGATAAATGTATTCATCAATATTTCATACTTGTTCTTTTGTACAGTTTCTGGTCATGAAAATGTTGTGATTGATGTTCAGAAATTCTTCTTGAAATTGGAGGAAAGTGTATTTTGATTAGAATTACTTCACATGTTTTGTGTAAATGTAAATTCCTATTTAATAACCTAGAAATTAGGATATATGAAGAGAAAACCAACATATCATGTCCTTGTAAATAACGGAAAGCTTCATTCTGTAATCTTTATTTTTATTCGATTTCATTTCATTTCATTACCAGGAGAACAGCATAACAATGATGAAGAATGCAAAATACACATCAGAAGAGTAAGAAAGTAAAAAAAAAAAAATAAACAGGACTAAAGATATTTATTTATTAATGTGTAGATTTCTTCATTGTTGATAAGATATTTATAAGCACCTTGTGATCATGTGTGTGAAATATTACAACTGGACGTTTTTTTTTATACCTCTGCCCTCCAAAGGTGGTGCCAGAGGGATGTGTGTTTGGATTGTCCATCTGTCTGTCTGTCCTACTGTTTTCATTAACCCATTCGTGAC
>JAPZVO010000023.1:551467-575323 GCA_029962745.1 Echinometra lucunter | reverse complement strand
AATTAGCATAATTAAGGAAATAACGTCATTTTCGAAAAAAAAAACTAACAATAGAGTTTCGAAGAGTACGTCGCGGGCAACATGAATGCCAATTTTTGTCGCGATCGCGCGGTCGATGGCCGAGATCATTGGGGGCCCGCCCCGGCCCCCCCCCCCCCCCCCCGTCAGAGAGGCACTCAAAATAGCCCAGTACAGGAAGGGTTAACACCAAACTCTTAGCAGTGTTTGTGGTAAGAATAACAAATCTTTTAAGTTGGAATAAAAATTGCCTCGGACAAATCTAATTACCCTTCGTTATAATCACAGAATTGCCAATTTTGGAAAAAAAAAGCAGAAGGTGATAGCCCTATAGTCCTGGGCCTACAGCAGGATTCAATCAAACTTTGTTATTCTAAATCATGCATGGGTTGCTAAAATTTCTCAATTCATATAATCCAAAATTTAATTTGCAACAGTGAATGTAAACATTTTGTACACGTAACAAGTTATCATTACATTGTTTTCTAATGAACAATTTCAAATGCATCTACTGAAACACATAACATAATTTTCAATATAAATGCAAATGCAAACTTCAAATTTAGTTGTGAATCTAAGACTGCAACATCTATTTTCAAAACACTTTTTTTATCAAACCAAATTCTAGATCAGTGTACTGTCTGCTGGTTACATTACATCTACAATGAAATTAAAAGAAGACTTCTACAACTTTTCTGGGGTTGGGGTGAGTCTTGAAAAACTCAGAAATCAGCGCTCATCAGTGCGAGGGGGCTATTTTGACCACACTGAAATAGAAAATAAATATCAAATCTTTGCTTCCCCCCCCCCATAAATCAAATCAGTGCGCTATAGGATCGACAAGCAATTGGGGTCTGAAACAATCAAATTCAAATTTTCACAAAGATTCAGCGTGTAAAAAATTGGTGCAACGTTCACTTTTTTTTAAGAGTTGGAGTATTTAATAAAGAGACGAATTGATATTACTGAATTTTACCAAAACTATAGGCCTATCCCAGCTTTAAGGCATTTAGCCCAACAATTGTCACACAAAACGGCAAACTAAAAGCTTTGAACAGCCGCAAAGTCATAACGAAATAGAATTCGAATTTTTCATTTGGAATATATCCCTATAGCAGCCAAAGATGCCCCCCTGAGTTTAAAAAAAAACGTCAAATCTCAGGGGTCACAGCAACATTCTTGGTAAACTAAGCTGCAATGACACTAGACTGATAATCAATAATTAATGATCTCTTAGGGGGGGGGGGGTTATGTTCAAAATTTCGTGTTCGAGCGCATTTTATGTCTATGCTTGGTAACATCTGCTATGAATGTGTTCTTCTCGATGCCACGATTCAGAAAACACATGTTGCCCTTTTTCTGTTGACCTTTGATGACCTTAAGTGAAGGTCAAAGGTCAAGGGTCATTAGCATGACCATGATTTTTATCTAAAATATGCCGAGTTTGGTATCAAAATGTAGAAAATGTTATAAGGAATATTCTATATGGTTGTATTTTTTCGTCAGACATTTCCACAATAAGTGAATTAGTAAACGTATGCATATTAAACACATAAAGATAATGCCCTAAATAATAAATAGCATGTATAGGGCATACATTATTGTGTTTAATATGCATGCATAACTCATTTGCATATTTCGGAAAACTGAAAGGTTCAACGAAAAAATAATAGAAATATAAAACATTCCTTTAAGCTACAATTTGATACCAAACTTGGCATATTTTGAATAAATTATTTTGTCATAATAATGACCCTTGACGTTTGACCTTCACTAAAGGTAACCAAAGGTTAAAAGAAAAAATGGCAACATATATTTTCATGTTCATATGAACGCAACACATTCATAAATGTTGCCAAGCATTAACATAAAATGCCCATGAAACTACCTTGTATACATATAGTTGTTGCTATGTCTGGCAGGCATTAGACAAGTCGTATATCGCTATGAGATACCTTTATTCAAGAAGATAAAAAACGGAATGTCGGCGGTCGTGATAGGATAAAAAAAAGCAACGAATAGCAAGTATTAGGAGTACGCTAATACAGCGTCGATCGCTCGTAACCGAGAGGTCACCCTGCACCGTGTAAAAGGCTACTAATTGCGCGGGTATGAATCCAGCTCTTATCATTCTTTTTTTTTTTGTATTGAGATCATTAACAATGGCGTTTATTTCGTCCAAAAAAAAAAAAAAAAAGGGGGGGGGGTACAAAAGATTTCCTCTTTCGACAGCCATCCAAAATATAGGATTAAGGTTAGGGTTAGGATTAGGATAAGGGTTAGGGTTAGGGTTAGGGTTGGCAGAGGCGTCGATCCATTTTTCGGATTGGGGGGGGCAAGACGACCAAGCGGAGATGAACCCACGGCTACTATTTGTACACACACACACACACACGCACACACACGCACACACACCCTCACACATATGTACGTATATATATATATATATATATAAAACATAGGCCGATATATACGTGAAGCATTTTCAAATTGGGGAAATTAAGCAACTTGCTATGTGAACCATCCTGCTTTTTTTTTTTCAATTTTGCGAGCGAGCGAAGCGAGCGAGCAAAAATAACAAATTTCTTGTTGTGAGAGAAGAGTTTAGTTATCATATAGGCATAAATGATACCTGATATATATGTATATGGTTACTTCGCTGCCAGATATGAACTCTATTTTGTCACATCGCTGGTCCATTGTTGCTGCCCCCATACCACTCTGTTTTTTAATATTACGAGCGAGCGAAGCGAGCGAGGAAGCACACACTGTTTTTCATGGTAGATGTAGTAAACCCTTCGGCAAATTACGCTTTGAGCCAGTGAAACATCTACATTATCTATTCGGTCTCATCTCACCGAATTCGTTTGCTTTTCAAAACCATTACTATGAAACGAGCGAGCGCAGCGAGCGAGGAAAAATATACCCTTTTCCATATGATAGAAGTGTTATTTCCATCATAAAAATGTGATAAAAATGTGATATGCGCTATACGAGAACGGAATAATATTATTATCATTATCATACACTATAAACCTGTCATGCCTGTTTGATATATAAATAATACATCCGATCACCTGCGTGCCGAATATGACACTGTTTTAGCTACCTCGCTTGCAGTCCGAATCCATTCTGTTTCTACTATAGCGAGCAAAGTCAACGACCATCCCGGCAAAATTATATGGATTCGTCCCAAAATCTTTGTCAACCACCTTGCTGCCCAAATATAATAATACTTTGGAATCTCGCTGCTATAATAAGCTACTTGCTGCCGAAAATCATCTTGTATCTAGCTTTTACCAGTGAGAGTACAGTGGAGTAGCGAGCGAGTTAACGAAAAATATGGTTTTTTTTTGCGGGGTTTTTTTATCGAGGTCGTTATCTCCTGAAATTTTATCTATTTTTAGGTCAACTGGCCGCTCGATTTCTAGGAGTGATATCTTGTTTGGTTATATGAGTAGAAGAATAGTATAACATTAGATAGAAACACAAGACGCAAACCAATTTCCTTTCATAAGAATAGTAATTATCATCGGGATTGGTTAAGATACAATAAATGCGAGCGAGCGAAGCGAGCGAGCGCTTCTCAGTGTCCATTTTCTTTCTTTTTTCTTGTTTTACGCTTTCATTTCATTTCCTTCCTTCCTTTTCCTTTCTTTTCTCTTTCTTTTTTCTTTTCCCTTTTTTCTATTTTTTTCGGTTGGGAAATTATTGGGGGGGGGGGGCGAAATGATATCTTTGCCCCCCCGAAATTTTCTTTGGGGGGGGGCAACTGCCCCCCCCCCTGCCCCCCAGGATCGACGCCTCTGAGGGTTGGGGTTAGGATGGCTGTTAGGGTTAGGGTGGCTGTTAGGGTTAGGGTGGCTGTTAGGGTTAGGCTTAGGGTTAGGGTGTCTATCACAAAGGAAACTCTACTAATTTCTAGTTCTGGCCTCGCTTGGTTACGAAAAAAAAAAAAAGACGCAACCCAACTGGTGGGGGAAAGGGCTTATCTAAAGGTTGGTTAAAAATCTGAATGTTTTAAACAATGTTGTGATTTAATTCCACCCATTCTGTATTTTACCCAACCTGAGAGTAAAACGTGTTTAACCAACCACGTATTAAAGCTAATTGTCCAATTTGCCCAACAGTTGGCGATTTATAACCAAGAAATTTATACCCAACGAAATTTTACCCAGTGTTCTGAGAGTGCTGATTATGAGAAGGAATTAATTTTTATTTAAATCTGAAATCTGAATCTCAAAATAGCTTTGACTTGCCCTATTTTTATCATCCTCATTATCATCATCATCATCATCATTAATGATAATATTATTATTATGATTGTCATTACTTTACTACTACTACTCCTACTATACTAATATTATTCTCATTATGGCAATTATTATATTTTATTACAATAATTTTTGTAAGGACTTTCCATTTGTGCGAAAGGGTTTAAACGCACCTGGACCTATATACATAAATTCCCCCTCAAAAAAAAAGTTCTTTTATACACAGCAGCTTCGTATATCTTTGTCATTTAATGCCTAATGGGGTGAATAGCATGTTTGCTACATTTAAGTGAAACGATGGCCGAACGGAATTCCTGCAATCGCCACCAGTATATAAGTGAATTGAAAATTCCATGAAAAAGAAATAATATTTCTACAGAGAAGAACACCCACACTTTGCTGTCTCTCGAGACATCCCCAACGTAATTTACCATAAACATTATTCCGCATGTACCTGCAAATATTAGAGTTGTGGCGTAAACTAGAGCAAATGTTTTGAGGATGCTTTTGTTCTCAGCCAACCGTTGCTCCGTGTGATTGGTGCTCCGAGAGACCGCGCGATAAATGATGAAGTAGAGTACACCAGTCGCCGAGAGAACAGCAAGAATAAGGAATGTCATAAAAATGAAATATTCTACATCTGAGAGGAAAGATGCGCTTATTGCAACCAAACCCGCAGTGATCAGCCATGTTAAAATGCAGGCGAGGATGCACCTAGGTGTAGTAAGCATAGATTGCCTCCCAAAAGGATCCACCACAATATTGATGTATCGATATATTGCCACCAACATAATGTTTTCTAATGAAACTCCAATCGGAAGTGTCACCGGAGAATACAGATAGGAATGCTGAAAATGAGTTATAAAGAACAATATGATAAAGTATATATCATTAGTCACAATCGAAATCAGAAACAATATTATGTCAATGGTGATGCTTAGTTAGGGTTTTGAGCTGATACTGCATGGAGCCGGCGTCAACAAAATCCTTTAAAGGGTAAAAAGAATTTGAACCAGCGATATCACCTTTCATGATGATAGGCCTATCATTCATTCTAACAACGATGTCATTCTAAAAATTCGAATGATACGATATCTAACGATGAGGAAAAAATACACATGAAAGAAGAGAGAGAGAAAGAGAGAGAGAGAGAGAGACAGAGATGAAAATAAGGAAAGAGAAAAGAGTAGATAAATAAACAAAGAGAGAGCAGGTTGATGTATAAGCCACTCATGGCAATTGTAATATGCATGTATCAGTAATGGAAATGCCCACATGAAAGTCGTTTTGAGGTCTGGCCTCACGTCGGCAGAATTATGATGTACGCGTGCATGTTATTTTACAGCGGAGCTGCAGCAAACAGTGTGAGTTAATGCA
Organism: Echinometra lucunter; assembly: GCA_029962745.1. Lineage (NCBI taxonomy): Eukaryota > Metazoa > Echinodermata > Echinoidea > Camarodonta > Echinometridae > Echinometra > Echinometra lucunter. Next base: position 569,654 of record JAPZVO010000023.1, on the reverse strand, counting down.
GTCAGTGCAATACTCTGATGACGAATCTATATACAGACTATAACAGATATTGTCTGGTATATCTCTTTATTAAAATTTTCATCTCCCCTCCGAAGCTGTATTTTTCCCTCCGGACAATAATAGGGAGCTTTCGCAAACACGACGTGGACGTCCTTTTAGGACGCAGCAGCAAACAGAGATACGGCCGCGTCATTCGGAGCTTCCGCTCTTCTGGTGATACGCGGACGTACATGTCGTCACAGTGGGAAAAGCAGCTTCGAAGGACGTTATTTTGGCTGAGAACCGGTCTCGATTTCAGCAGGATAGGGGGAGCGTTTAATGCGGGGTTTAATGAAGGACTTGCCGGATGTTTTATCCGACAAAGTCTGTTTTATCCGACAGTTGCCATAGTAACAATGCTTCTCAGCCAATCAAAATCAAGGAAAGATGTCAGATCTGACAACTTATCAAACAACAAAATGTTGATGAAACGCTCCCAAGGAGTTTGGGGATGTGAGCATGCGCAGTACAATATTTTGCACACGACACGCAGAATTAACGTCCGCGTCGTATTTGCGAAAGCTCCCTAATCTGCTCTCTTCGCGGAAAATATCATCCCTTAACTCCATCGGGGAAATGAAATGTTATATTAAACATAGGCAAGCAATATCTGTACAGTATCCCAGGAGTACCGCTATTCAAGTATTTATTTTTGTAGGGGGTGGAAGGGACGAGGAACAGATGAAAATGATTTATTTTTTTCAAAGTTCGTCGGCTTCCCGGTAAAAGGCCACTAACGCGCACGTGCGCGAAATGTACGTTTTCGAGAAAAACGCGAAGGAAGTTTTGACCTTATTTTGAGCTTTTAGCAGCTAATGTATTATTTTTCCGTCCTAACTCTCAAACTTTCTGACAGAGCAAGATTTTTTCTTCAATGATATTTTGTGCTTTTATTTAAAACACTCTATGGCCCGAATTCACAAAGGTGGTTTCACTTGAAACCACCTTTCTGAATTCGCAATTTTGAAACCGTGGTCTGAACCGTGGTTCAAAACCATGGTTTTGACTGAAACTACCTTTGTGAATTCGGGCCTATAGGTTTTCTAATCAATAGCATATCCTTAACGGCTTCCTTCCCGGAACAAAAATGCGCGAGTACGTAAATCCAGTTCCGGGAGAAAGGCCGCTAACGCGAATCGGTCTATGCGCGTAAGCACGTTGAGCGAAGAATTAGTGTCTTTCTTCCGGGAACGAAAAATGCGCAATAGTTCCCAGAAAAAGGACGCTATTGCGAATCGGTCTATGCTCGTTGAGTGAGGAGGAATTCACGTGCTCGCGTAATTTTTTTTTTTTTTTTGGCTTATTACGTCATAATGACGTCAAATTGAGGTTCGAGAATGGTACCAGAAGAAAGCTTATGACATGCTTTTTCCATTTCTGCAAAAATGGCGGGAAAATTGAGAAAAGGTCGATAATTTTTATTTAATTTATTTATTTTCATTATTGTTTTTTTAGAGGGTACTTCTTGGGTCAAATTGACCTAATTATTGTTTAGGTCAAATATCTGACATGAAGTCATCAACAATGGTTAGTATTTGGTAACCCAGGGGCTCCCCTTTGAGTGAAGTGAATAGGTAGCCATGCATACTAGTATAAAATGTTTAAGATCCGTTGTCGTCTTGAGGTCTGCCGACTTGAGGTGGCTAGACCTCTAGTCGGCATTCATGTGGGTATTTCCATCGGTGTATGATATGCAATGATATGTATATCCTGTTTATCTTTAGATTTAATCAACTACCGAAACTTTTAAACTTAAATCAATGATGGAAACATCAATGTCTTGGGTTAGGAAAAGGTACATCCTAAAGTAATTTGGAAAGCGGCACGCAACTAGGGTATCATTATTCGCCCCCTTGTTTTAGTGTTACTGAACGTAAGAACAAAAAAACATCACCATTCTTATTCAAATTTTATCTTCCTTACGCATCAACTGAAATAAAAGAAATCTGACGAAAATCTATTAGGGCTTACAGAATTGTATGCGGGCCCTACAACATCGCAATGTTTTATACTTGCCTGAAAAATATCTAATGATAGGCTGAAATAAACCAACGTGATGGCATTGCCAATAACATCTGCCAGTACAATGTTCACTTGAAATATGTTATGTTGCTTCCACAATTTTCTGTTAAAGAGGAAAAACGCGAACGTTATGGATGTTAGCATAAGACCAGTTCCGTTTAAGACGAGTTTTACTATAGAAGAAACATTCAGGTGTTTGATATTGGTTGACGTGGTGGTTTCCTCCATGAAATCCATCCCAGAAGATCCTTTTGGATGATTTGTCGATCGATGTGCAACTCGGTGAGGTACTTCACTCCTTGAATTGCTATCCTGATGTCACAACCAAGTCCTGCCCAAGAATCATGTTGTGACAATTCGCTCCACTCAATCCCCCAAAAGAAAGCAAATCAACGTGAAGAGCAACTGAAATCGTTGATATCCATACATGACATGGCACACTACTTAAGGTTGTCGGTATTGCATAAAAATCATACCCAGACTGTAGATCAACAGTTTGTTTCCTTTACTTCAGAACAAAATGAGTTTCTGTTTTGACTTCTCTGAAATTCATAAAATTTCCTTTAAAATGGTCAGCAAGAATGATTGTCACTTTTACAAAATATGTTTGCTTCCTAGAGTGACGACTATCGCACTGTCAGTCCAACAACTCAAAAGTCTGCTCTCCCTTCCCGTTAATTTCTGTATGGATATCATGATTTGAAAAAATTGATCGGATGATACCTGCTCTTATAACGACTGATCTGGGAGCGTCCAGGGTTTGCATATAATGAAGAGCTTATCCATTTTCTCCTAAACAAAGGTACTGATAGAACTGGATCCGATGCTCATTTCATGTGCGCTTCATTGTTTAAATATTTAAAAAAAGAGGAAAGTTGAAAAAATGGTAAAAAATAGGTTTATTTATTTCGAAGAGGCGCTAAATCTTTTCTGCGAAAATAGAAGAATTCCATTTAAACCGTTCTTCTTTTTTTTTTTGCAGCATTGGACTTTATGTATAAAATATAAAGATTTCTATTAAAAAAAAAGACACAATGCAGGACCTCCTTTATTCTATTCTTTTTAGATGTCCAATGCTAGCACTGGCAACTGTGAACAAAATTTCATCCTTCGGAAGAAGAAATATGGATTAAATAAAAATCCTTGATTTACTCGAAATCACTCAAAGTGGATTTAGCGCCTTTTGGAAATAAACTCTTCATATACAGTTTATTTTCAATCTATTCGACGCGTTCTCACCTTGGTGTGTTTCCTGTTGTACGGTTTTGCTTTTATAATTCATTGCGGTAATTAGAAAGAGGAAAATTGTCTTTATAAGTCTAAAATATTGGATATATCACTTTTGACTTTTGCTTAGTGATTGAAAATAAATCTTTGTTATAATTCCAGTGATATTGTAAATCCTTTCCTGTCTATGCAAATACCTATTTTTGAATTATTTAAGTAAAGGTAAGTCATAAGAAGAGATGTCCATATTGCAATATCGACATAAGCTTAAGATATTGAAGGTTTCTGATTTGAATACAATTCAAGTTGCAGTTTTTATGTTCAAATATAAAAACAACCAACTTCCCCCCCCCCCCCCCCCTCATTTCAAAATTTATTTAATCTAAACAGTACAATTCACACATACCCTACCCGAATTTCCGGAATTTTTCACCTAACAAACCCAAAATTTTTAATAACTCATATATCAATTAGACACCATGGCCCTGATTTATGGAACAATTTACCCGCTACTGTAAAAATGTGTTCCTAACTTTATTTTTGTAAAGCTATTATGAAGTGCAACCTCATATCATTGTATATAAGTCACCACATTGACTATATTTGTATTTATTTTTATGCACTGCACCCTCATGACCTCTTGTTATAAATATGTGAGTTTTACATGTCGCTTTTTACCTTGAGGCCGTCGTCAACATCAAGCAGATCGCTCATAATGGCGGTCTCCTGCGTTCTGACATTCTGTTAAATAATGAATTATCCATATATTTTTTTATATTCAGAAGTAAATGGTAAATGATTCATGTGTCTGAAATGTATATGTATAAAAATTTCTGCTATAATTTTATTATGTTGTATCATGTTGAACATGCTGAACGCAGAAATGAATTTCAAACAAAGAAACAAGCGAACAGTTGCTTTAATTTTTTGGTATAGATTTTGATACCCTTTGAAATAAAATAATATTGCGCTTAAACATCATGTTCCCAATTTGTGTATATGCTTCCCTTTCAAATTTTGTGCTCATAATGAACCCCAAAGCATTATTTTTTGTTTGTTCCTCTGAAATTTGCCTGAAAGCCCTTGACTTCTATTAAGTTGGTGTAAATGGGACCATATTTATCAGTTCATTTTTTAAATTGTCATCTCATTTATTTCCCATACCAATAAAAATCCCAAAATATACAGAAACATTAATGAAATGCCGCCAAACCTGTCTCAGTGGCAATTTCTCTATAAAGGCCCCCTGCCTTTAGTAGCCACTTACATCGTCTCCCTTGAATATAAGGCATGTGTTATAGAACCTGCCTTTAGTAGCCACCTATCTGCAGTGGTCACTAATTCTCTTTGTTGGCCTTTATAGACAGTTTGACTGTATATAAAAGAAAAAAGAAGTTTCATTGGTGCATTCTTCAGGCTATTAAACAGTACTTTCTGTATTTAGTACATCGTGTGAGCCAACCTTCTTGTCACTTGCACCATTAGTTTTATTCGAGCCATTATAGTTCCAAAACAATGCCCTGTGTGCAGCTCAAAGCTCCATCAAAGCCATTTTACAGTGCACTTCGATAATTGCCGGAATAATAAATGGCGATGTCAGTTTATTATGCTAATGATGATTATATCCCTGTTTCTGGTGCTGTGTTCACTTTCATCTCATCATTATGATCATAGTGTCATCTTCCCCTAATTCAAAATGAGGGGGGGGGGGGGATCGACCAGCTACTGCAGTTTCCATTCAGCGGGTTCTTGATTTGCGAGTTAACAACTTCACATTACATCGGATTATTTCATCGCAAATCAATTTTACATCGCATATACTCGCCCACCTACATGGGCTACACGTCCATCCCTCCCCAAAAGCAGGGGTCGGACAGGCCATCCCAACCCCTCCTCCCTAATAAGGTAATTAATGTAAGCTGACAGGACCGTCGTTGTGGAAAGCAGTTTTGTTACTGACAATGCTACCCTGTTGAATGAAACTGCAAATAAATGAATAGAATTGATGGGATTCAATATAGAAATTGGTAAGTCAATAAGAACAATGAATGGATGAATGAATGAATAAATAAATAAATGAAAGTAAATAAATGAATAAATAATAAATAGATAAATAAATATAAGATAAGGAAAGACTAGACAATTCCCGAATGAACACGGGGTGAGGTATAAATGTCATCTTCTCTTCATTAAAAGCAAATCATACAATCATCTTTCCTTCCTCTTAAAGTGAGTGGTAAGCTACTTGCCAACCTACAGTACATTTCATTATTTCTGAAAGTAAGGTGGTGGTAGTAATAAAAATCTTTGGCATGCGTTAACTTTAGAACATTAATGTGCGAAGGAAGGCGGGTTTTTTTTTTTACAGAGATGAATCAAAATAGAGTCTAATACTTCCTTTCTTCTTCTCATTGTGATGTTATTGTCACTTATGGACAGCTATTATTATGACTAGGTTTTATAGATGTAAAAAAAAAAAAAAAAGGAAAAGGAAAGTGAATAATGAACGCACTGTAACGCCGAACTGACATAATAGCACGATGGTATTCTTTTCCACTACAACTGGAGAGAGAGAGAGAGAGAGAGAGGGAGAGAGAGAGAGAGAGAGAGAGAGAGAGAGAGGGAGAGAGAGAGAGAGAGAGAGAGAGAGGAGAGAGAGAGAGAGAGAGAGAGGGGGGGGGGGGGGGGACTGAAGATGATGTATCTCGGTGATTAAGCCCCTGCCTTGAGGAGTCAATGGATCGTATCATATTTGATGAAATTGTCCCAAAGATACAGTTCACACATCGAACATGTTATTAGCAGTGCTTAGCAACGATCAGCAATCGTACACACGTTGGTCCTATTTGGCATAATGTACGCGATATCGTAGGGCTATATTTTGAAATACTAATGATTTGAAAAGGTAATCAAACTGTTTGAAACAAAGGAAAGTAAAGGCAGAAAGGGACTGAAAACCAGAAGAGGTGGGAGGATTGAGTCCGTCTTCATTCCTGAAGACGGACAGTCAAGCTGCCCGGAACGTCGGGTCTTCTCTCCTTCTCCGCCCTCCTCAAGTCTTCTTACCTCTCGCCGACTCAAGCCTCCTCATCTCTTCACCAACTCAATCCTCCCACCTCTTTTGATTTACAGTCCTTTTTAGGACTTCACCCAGTTTTCAGAAAGATACTCTACCCTCCAACTTTCCTGCTTTCTCGCCTCTCCATTTCACCTCCATCTCTATCCACTTTATCTACAGTCCTTTAGGACTTACCACATGGTGAATCGTAAACCCTTTCTACGAAAAAAATTCTAAAATATGATGAGCAAGCGAAGCGAGCAAGCCAAAAATAAGCTCTTTTCTGGTTTTAAATCGCATTTTCAAATAGAAATTCTAACATATGATGGTTATTTATGACAGATTATTAACAAATTTATTAACGATTAATTCAAATATCATTTTTTCCTTAAAAGTGGGGGGATATTTGTACACGTCATCACCCCTCTCAAAAAAGTGGGGGATATATCCCCCCATCCCCCCGGGATTCACGCCAATGATGCACAGACATAAATAGAAGATATACGCACCGTGACAAACGAATATAGAATATGGACTGACACACATTATTGCATATTTGCATCACGCTATTTATCTCTTTTTAAAAAAATTTTGTTGTTACACCACTTCAGAAAAACTGTGACAGCGCCGAAATTACCCAAAAGTAATATAAATAACTACATAAATCAGAATAATGATCGATATAGTTGTGATAGTAATCGTCATTTCAGTCACATTAACGATGATGATGATGATGATGATGATGATAACTATTATTATTTTCATAGGCATAATAATAATAATTATCAGTAATTTACTAATTATTATTATCATTATTATTGTTATTATTATTATTATTATTATCATTATTATTATTATTATTATTATTGTTATTATTATTATTGTTATAATTGTTATTATTATAATTGCTATTATTGTTGTTGTTATAATGATGATAATTATTATCATTATTGCTCTTCCTATAATTTCTAAACATGTTAATTCTGTTTAATTGTAAGCAAACATCCTTCCCTAAAACCTGGGGGATGATTGTACATGTCATCCCCAAACCTTGTTAGGTGGGGGGATGCATACCCCTCATCCCCCCCCCCCCCGCTGTCTACGCCCCTGGTCCTATCACCAGCTAACGTATGAGTAACTGAATATGTGAGACGAAGAGGATCACTGCCTGACCTCAGTGCTCTGGTGGGTGTGTATAAATTCAAACAATTACCCAAATACTTTGGAGCTTGATTATTAAGTATTTTGTACACAAACACAAGTAATTTGAAAATTATTCTTTGTTTCAAAGGAAGCCAGTGGAGTGAACTCAACAGAGGTTGAGAAGAATGATTCCAGGGAACCTGCAATATTAATCGGGCTGCCCAATTCTGTGGTCGTTGAAAACGGACCAATTGATTAGAAGGAATGTTAGAAAGAAGGCCATTACAATAATCAATACGTGACAGAACTAAAGAACGCACAGCATTAAAACATATAGATCACTGAGCAGGGCAAGTCCAAGATACTTGATCATTTTGAGATCCCAGAGGTAAAAAAAAGTGACGGGGATAATTATGAACATATCATTAAAGCCATATATAGTTCCCAGCTCTAGTAGAGCTATTTTCTTCCAAACTGCACCATGAATGCAATTATAGATTCGGTCCGTAAGAGTTTTTATATACGCATGTTGTGATGGCGACCCCGACACAAGCCATTTGCTTCCAAGGAAACTTGCCTCCGTCCACCATGTTTTTGTTCAATATAAATCTTATTTTGCACTTGCCTACGCTCTAAGAAATTTTTAACCAAGTTGGTTAAAATTTTAACCAACTATGTATTCACTATGGGACAGCCCAATAGTTGCTTAAACTTTAACCAACTACGGTTGGTTAACAGTTTAACTAGTGGTTGGTTATAAGTATCTTAACTAACTGCTGCTTAATATCATTTTACCCAACTAGTTGGGTAATTATGTTGGGTAAATTTTCAACATTGGTTGGTTAAACCAAAATGGTTGGCCAATTCATTTTAATCAATTTTAACCAAAGGTTGGTTAAATATTTTACCAATTATTGGTTAATCCAGGCTCCTAATACCCAATTGGTTCAATATCTTAACCAACTGTTGGTTATTGGTTAATATTGGGCAATTTTTTAACCATAAGTTGGTTAAACCAAAATGGTTGGGCAATTCATTTTAATTAATTCTAACCAAAGGTTGGTTGATATTAACTAATTATTGGTTAATCCTGGCTCATTATACCCAATGGTTGGTTCAATATCTTAACCCACTGTTGGTTAATGTTTGGCAAATTTTTAACCATTAGTTGGGTAAAACAAAATGGTTGGGCAATTCATTTTAATCAATTTAAACCAAAGGTTGGTTAAATATTTAACTAATTATTGGTTAATCCAGGCTCCTTATACCCAATAGTTGGGTAATGCTTGTACAGTCCACTCCCGGTATTACGAGCACGGATACAACAAGATTCGTTATGACGAGGTAATTCTCCCAGTCCGAAATTCAAACATTAGTACGTGTTTCTAAGTGCATATGTGTTCAGTATTGTTCCCGAGCACCCTGTTATAACGAGAGTGGACTGTATTAGAGTCTAAACGTAATCATGAGATCATTATTTTGACAGGTATAAAGACAGTCAAAATCAAACACAACTGGTACTTCTTCAAGTTTTCAACTTTATTACAAACATCAATTTTTCCACGACATATACATTAAGTTGTTTCAACACTGAACGATTCAATTTTTTAAATGTAATTATAACTTAGTTCTTGCATAGGGGAACAGTTTCATGCATATTTGATGACTTTGTTGAGTATTTATGAAATCAGGATATTGTTCAATATTCATCATAACAAAGTAAACAAGAATATGTGTTGTTGAACCTAGATTATATGCATGGAAGGTTCAAATGCTAAACCCCAAACAGTGGGAGCAGAGGTTTCAAAAAGGCTCATGCTGCACAGAAAATGTATTGAGAATTCATACTGATTGATTCTCAATAAATTTTATCCAGTACATGTATAATGGATCAGTTCCTTAAAACAGAGCTGTAGACAGAGTGTACCACTGTTTTATTTTCAGTATATTTCCTTCCTTGACCCCCTTGGGATATGTGAATACAAACAGCAAACATGACATAACACATTTACATGAAAATAAGTTGCTTAGCAACAAATGCAGTAAACAAGTAGAATTTAGAAGCACTTATCAATGTTTACATGAGAAGCTGCTTAGCAACAAATAAATAAACAAGTAAAATTTAGAATCAATTTTGAATATTTACATGAATTAAGTTGCTTAGCAACGAATATAAACAAGTAGAATCTAGAATCAATTATCAGTATACTGTCTGGTAAAGTAAAGTAAAGAAATACTGTGTACATGTATCATAACATGTTACCATAAGAGAACAACCCAAAAGATCGATGACGTCCTATAAACGTAAGTGGTTTCGCTAAGGGGAAGGGGGTAAAATACTCAGTTACGTTAGTGAAAAAACATCAGTCTGATAAAGGTCGCAAAAATTGCGTGACCCCAAATTTTCAACATTTCAGGTTAGAGGCACGGGGGAGGGGTCGGTCGAGAAAAGAAACCACTTACGTTTATAGAAAGTCATCGATCTTTTGAATTGTTCCCTAAAGTGTACATAGACTAGAAGATGAAACACGATTAAATGAACGTGGAGATAATAACCTTATTAAAAATATTGACAGTTTGATTGGGTGGTGCCTGCATTTGAACAAATAATGGAATTCATCACCAATCTCATCCAACAAACACAAATTACAAATGTGCTCGTCTAGCAATATGATGAAAGTGATCCTTTTCATTAGGTAATTTGAATCAAATAATCTTCAAAAATAAAATTTTATTTAGTAGAGATTCAAAACTTAATTGCTTGTATTTTGAACATCAGAGCTCTATTTACATGCAGCATGATACTTTTCTCCTTTTCTTTAGCATTAACATCTGATTTTACCCAGTTGATATGAGAAAAATCAAACGTCATTTGATTTCCCAAACATTTTCTAAATCGCATTTGATTAAGATATCTTTAACCCTTACTGTACGGGGGGGGGGGGGGGGGGGGGGGGGGGGGGGGCTCGACGTTTCGCGCGATATGTCTGCATCGTGAAAAGCTACCGCTACAACATTTTATGTCTTTTTTCTTTCAACTTAGTCTCACGCATCTTTTGAGACCAAATTTGTGACGTCCGGGTACCCGGTTTCGAAGTTACCATAATTTTTTAGCTAAAAATCTATAGATGTATGATTATTTTTGCTTTTACTTATTAGACTCTATTGATTTCATGCTATTTACGATCGCCGACAAATTTCATCGAAAAAAACAATAAAAACAAAAAGGTAAAAAAACAAAGAAATACATAAGAAATTAAAAAACAATAAAATACACGGGGAACTAATTTTAGTTTCGCAATTTTTTTAAAGTTCATTTGCTAAGAACACTATAAAGAGTATATTGACCAAAATTTAGCATAGTTGGAGCTTCATGTCGTGGTTTGGAGCAAAAAGTCTCATTCCACGCATAAATTGTGCATAAATTAGCATAATTAAGGAAATCACGTCATTTTCGATAAAAAATTAACAATAGAGTTTGGAAGAGTACGTCGCGGGCAACATGAATGCCAATTTTTGTCGTGATCGCGCGGTCGATGGCCGAGATCATTGGGGGCCCTCCCCCCCCCCCCCCCCCCCCTGTCAGAGAGGTACTCAAAATAGCCCAGTACAGGAAGGGTTAACACCAAACTCTTAACAGTGTTTGTGGTAAGAATAACAAATCTTTTAAGTTGGAATAAAAATTGCCTCGGACAAATCTAATTACCCTTCGTTATAATCACAGAATTGCCAATTTTGGAAACCAGTAGCAGAAGGTGATAGCCCTATAGCCCTGGGCCTACAGCAGGATTCAATCAAACTTTGTTATTCTAAATCATGCATGGGTTGCTAAAATTTCTCAATTCATATAATCCAAAATTTAATTTGCAACAGTGAATGTAAACATTTTGTACACGTAACAAGTTATCATTACATTGTTTTCTAATGAACAGTTTCAAATGCATCCACTGAAACACATAACATAATTTTCAATATAAATGCAAATGCAAACTTCAAATTTAGTTGTGAATCTAAGACTGCAACATGTATTTTCAAAACACTTTTTTTATCAAACCAAAATCTAGATCAGTGTACTGTCTGCTGGTTACATTACATCTACAATGAAATTGAAAGAAGACTTCTACAACTTTTCTGGGGTTGGGGTGAGTCTTGAAAAACTCAGAAATCAGCGCTCATCAGTGCGAGGGGGCTATTTTGACCACACTGAAATAGAAAATAAATATCAAATCTTTGCTTCCCCCCCCCCCCCCCCATAAATCAAATCAGTGCGCTATAAGATCGACAAGCAATTGGGGTCTGAAACAATCAAATTCAAATTTTCACAAAGATTCAGCGTGTAAAAAAATGGTGCAACGGTCACTTTTTTTAAAAGAGTTGGAGTATTTAATAAAGAGACGAATTGATATTACTGAATTTTACCAAAACTATAGGCCTATCCCAGCTTCAAGGCATTTAGCCCAAAAATTGTCACACAAAACGGCAAACTAAAAGCTTTGAACAGCCGCAAAGTCGTAATGAAATAGAATTCGAATTTTTCATTTGGAATATATCTCTATAGCAGCCAAAGATGCCCCCCTGAGTTTAAAAAAAACAAACCGTCAAATCCCAGGGGTCACAGCAACATCCCTTGGTGGACTAAGCTGCAATGACACTATACTGATAATCAACAATTGATGATCTCTTAGGGGGGGGGGGGTTATGTTCAAAATTTCGTGTTCGAGCGCATTTTATGTCTATGCTTGGTAACATCTGCTATGAATGTGTTCTTCTCGATGCCACGATTCAGAAAACACATGTTGCCCTTTTTCTGTTGACCTTTGGTGACCTTAAGTGAAGGTCAAAGGTCAAGGGTCATTAGCATGACCATGATTTTATCTAAAATATGCCGAGTTTGTTATCAAAATGTAGAAAATTTTATAAGGAATATTCTATATGGTTGTATTTTTTCGTCAGACATTTCGGTTTTCCACAATAAGTGAATTAGTAAACGTATGCATATTAAACACATAAAGATAATGCCCTAAATAATAAATAGCATGTATAGGGCATACATTATTGTGTTTAATATGCAGGCATAACTCATTTGCATATTTCGGAAAACTGAAAGGTCCAACGAAAAAATAATAGAAATATAAAACATTCCTTTAAGCTACAATTTGATACCAAACTTGGCATATTTTGAATAAGTTATTTGGTCATAATAATGACCCTTGACGTTTGACCTTCACTAAAGGTAACCAAAGGTTAACAGAAAAAATGGCAACATATATTTTCATGTTCATATGAACGCAACACATTTAATGTTGCCAAGCATTAACATAAAATGCCCACGAAACTACCTTGTATACATATAGTTGCTGCTATGTCTGGCAGGCATTAGACAAGTCGTATATCGCTATGAGATACCTTTATTCAAGAAGATAAAAAACGGAATGTCGGCGGTCGTGATAGAATAAAAAAAGCAATGAATAGCAAGTATAAGGAGTACGCTAATACAGCGTCGATCGCTCGTAACCGAGAGGTCACCCTGCACCGTGTAAAAGGCTATTAATTGCGCGGGTATGAATCCAGCTCTCATCATTCTTTTTTTTTTTTTTTTTTGTATTAAGATCATTAACAATGGCGTTTATTTCGTCAAAAAAAAAAAGGGGTACGAAAGATTTCCTCTTTCGACAGCCATCCAAAATATAGGATTAAGGTTAGGGTTAGGATTAGGATTAGGATAAGGGTTATGGTTAGGGTTAGGGTTTGGGTTAGGATGGCTGTTAGGGTTAGGGTGGCTGTTAGAGTTAGGCTTAGGGTTAGGGTGTCTATCACAAAGGAAACTCTACTAATTTCTAGTTCTGGCCTCGCTTGGTTACGAAAAAAAAAAAAGACGCAACCCGACTGGTGGGGGAAAGGGCTTATCTAAAGGTTGGTTAAAAATCTGAATGTTTTAAACAATGTTGTGATTTAATTCCACCCATTCTGTATTTTACCCAACCTGAAAGTAAAACGTTTTTAACCAACCACGTATTAAAGCTAATTGTCCAATTTGCTCAACAGTTGGCGATTTATAACCAAGAAATTTATACCCAACGAAATTTTACCCAGTGTTCTGAGAGTGCTGATTATGAGAAGGAATTAATTTTTATTAAATCGGAAATCTGAATCTCAAAATAGCTTTGACTCGCCCTATTTTTATCATCCTCATTATCATCATCATCATCATCATCATCATCATCATTGATGATAATATTATTATTATGACTGTCATTACTTTACTACTACTACTCCTACTATACTAATATTATTCTCATTATGGCAATTATTATATTCTCTTACAATAACTTTTGTAAGGACTTCCCATTTGTGCGAAAGGGTTTAAACGCACCTGAACCTATATACATAAATTCCCCCTAAAAAATAAAGTTCTTTTATACACAGCAGCTTCGTATATCTTTGTCATTTAATGCCTAATAGGGTGAATAGCATGTTTGCTACATTTAAGTGAAACGATGGCCGAACGGAATTCCTGCAGTCGCCACCAGTATATAAGTGAATTGAAAATTCCATGAAAAATAAGTAATATTTCTACAGAGAAGAACACCCACACTTTGCTGTCTCTCGAGACATCCCCAACGTAATTTACCATTAACATTATTCCGCATGTACCTGCAAATATTAGAGTTGTGGCGTAAACCAGAGCAAATGTTTTGATGATGCTTTTGTTCTCAGCCAACCGTTGCTCCGTGTGATTGGTGCTCCGAGAGACCGCGCGATAAATGATGAAGTAGAGTACACCAGTCGCCGAGAGAACAGCAAGAATAAGGTATGTCATAAAAATGAAATATTCTACATCTGAGAGGAAAGATGCGCTTATTGCAACTAAACCCGCAGGGATCAGCCATGTTAAAATGCTGGCGAGAATGCACTTAGGTGTAGTAAGCATAGATTGCCTCCCAAAAGGATCCACCACAACATCGATGTATCGATATATTGCCACCAACATAATGTTTTCTAATGAAACTCCAATCGGAAATGTCACCGGAGCATACAGATAGGAATGCTGAAAATGAGTTATAAAGAACAATATGATAAAGTATATATCATTAGTCACGATCAAAATCAGAAACAATTATGTCAATGGTGATGCTTAGTTAGGGTTTTGAGCTGATACTGCATGGAGCCGGCGTCAACAAAATCCTTTAAAGGGTAAAAAGAATTTGAACCAGCGATATCACCTTTCATGAGGATAGGCCTATAATCCATTCTAACAACGATGTCATTCTAAAAATTCGAATGATACGATATCTAACGATGAGGAAAAAATACACATGAAAGAGAGAGAGAGAGAGAGAGAGAGAGAGAGAGAGAGACAGAGATGAAAATAAAGAAAGAGAAAAGAGTAGATAAATAAACAAAGAGAGAGCAGGTTGATGTATAACCCACTCATGGCAATTGTAATATGCATGTATCAGTAATGGAAATGCCCACATGAAAGTCGTTTTGAGGTCTGGCCTCACGTCGGCAGAATTATGACGTACGCGTGCATGTTATTTTACAGCGGAGCTGCAGCAAGCAGTGTGAGTTAATGCAGTCAATGCAATACTCTGATGACGAGACTATAAAACATATTGTCTGGTATATCTCTTTAATAAAATAAAATTTCATCTCCCCTCCGAAGCTGTATTTTTCCCTCCGGACAATAATAGGGAGCTTTCGCAAACACGATGCGGACGTCCTTTTAGGACGCAGCAGCAAACAGAGATACGGCCGCGTCATTTGGAGCTTCCGCTCTTCAGGTGATACGCAGACGTACATGTCGTCAAAGTGGGAAAAGCAGCTTCGGAGGACGTTATTTTGGCTGAGAACCGTTCTCGATTTCAGCAGGATAGGGAATTTGGGGATGTGAGCATGCGCAGTACAAAATTTTGCACACGACACGCAGAATTAACGTCCGCGTCGTATTTGCGAAAGCTCCCTAATTTTCTCTCAGCGCTGCTCTCTTCGCGGAAAATATCATCCCTTAACTCCATCGGGGAAATGAAATGTTATATTAAACATAGGCAAGCAATATCTGTACAGTATCCCAGGAGTACCGCTATTCAAGTATTTATTTTTTGTAGGGGGTGGAAGGGACGAGGAACAGATGAAAATGATCTATTTTTTTTCAAAGTTCGTCGGCTTCCCGGTAGAAGGCCACTAACGCGCACGTGCGCGAAATGTACGTTTTCGAGAAAAACGCGAATGAACTTTTGACCTTATTTTGAACTTTTAGCAGCTAATGTATTATTTTTCCGTCCTAACTCTCAAACTTTCTGACAGAGCAAGATTTTTTCTTCAATGATATTTTGTGCTTTTATTTAAAACACTCTATGGCCCGAATTCACAAAAGTGGTTTCACTTGAAACCACCTTTCTGAAATGAATTTTTGAAACCGTGGTCTGAACCGTGGTTCAAAACCATGGTTTGAACCATAGTTTTGACTGAAACCACCTTTGTGAATTCGGGCCTATAGGTTTTCTAATCAATAGCATTTTATCCTTAACGGCTTTCTTCCCGGAACAAAAATGCGCGAGCACGTAAATCCAGTTCCCGGAGAAAGGCCGCTAACGCGAATCGGTCTATGCGCGTATATAAGCACTTTGAGCGAAGAATTAGTGTCTTTCTTCCGGGAACAAAAAATGCGCAATAGTTCCCAGAAAAAGGACGCTATTGCGAATCGGTCTATGCGCGTAAGCACGTTGAGTGAGGAGGAACTCACTTGCTCGCGTATTTTTTTTTTTTTTTTGGCTTATTACGTCATAATGACGTTCAAATTGAGGTTCGAGAATGGTACCAGAAGAAAGCTGATGACATGCTTTTTCCATTTCTGCAATAAAAAAAAAAATTTAAAAAAAAATGGCGGGAAAATTGAGAAAAGGTCGATAACGGCCTTTTATCGGGAAGCGGACGAGTTATAGGGTTGCTTTTGAGGTCAATATTAAAGTAACGTGAAGACTAGTAACCACTGACAGAACTATAAATAAGTAGACTTCATTTTTTTTTTTAGATTGTTTTGTCCCCCTATTTATCTTCCCTCTTTGTTTTTTTGTTTTTTGTTTTTATTCATTCATTGATTCAATTTATTTATTTTCATTATTGTTTTTTTTTTTTTTTTTTTTGGGGGGGGGTACTTCTTGGGTCAAATTGACGTAATTATTGTTTAGGTCAAATATCTGACATGAGGTCATCAACAATGGTTAGTATTTGGTAGCCCAGGGGCTTCCCTTTGAGTAAAGTGAATAGGCAGCCATACATTTATACTGTATTTGCTCGTATAAAATGTTTAAGATCCGTCGTCGTCTTGAGGTCTGCCGACTTGAGATGGCTAGACCTCTAGTCGACTTTCATGTGGGTATTTCCATCGGTGCATGATATGCAATGATATGTATATCCTGTTTATCTTAGATTTAATCAACTGCCGAAACTTTTAAACTTAAATCAATGATGGAAACATCAATGTCTTGGGTTAGGAAAAAGTAAATCCTAAAGTAATTTGGAAAGCGGCACGCAACTAGGGTATCATTATTCGCCCCTTGTTTTAGTGTTACTGAACGTAAGAACAAAAAAACATCACCATTCTTATTCAAATTTTATCTTCCTTACGCATCAACTGAAATAGAAGAAATCTGACGAAAATCTATTAGGGCTTACAGAATTGTATGCGAGCCCTACAACATTGCAATGTTTTATACTTGCCTGATAAAAATCTAATGACAGGCTGTAATAAACCAACGCGATGGCATTGGTAATAACATTTGCCAGTACAATGTTCACTTGAAATATGTTACGTTGCTTCCACAATTTTCTGTTAAAGAGGAAAAACGCGAACGTTATGGATGTTAGCATAAGACCAGTTCCGCTTAAGACGAGTTTTACTATAGAAGAAACATTCAGGTGTTTGATATTGGTTGACGTGGAGGTTTCCATCCCAGAAGATCCTTTTGGATGATTTGTCGATCGATGTGCACCTCGGTGAGGTACTTCACTCCTTGAATTGCTATCCTGATGTCACAACCAAGTCCTGCCCAAGAATCATGTTGTGACAATTCGCTGCACTCAATCCCCCAAAAGAAAGCAAATCAACGTGAAGAGCAACTGAAATCGTTGATATCCATGCGTGACATGGCACACTACTTAAGGTTGTCGGTATTGCGTAAAAATCATACCCAGACTGTAGATCAAAAGTTTGTTTCCTTTACTTCAATATATGAACAAAATGAGTTTCTGTTTTGACTTCTCTGAAATTCATAAAATTTCCTTTAAAATGTTCAGCAAGAATGATTGTCACTTGTACAAAATATGTTTGCTTCCTAGAGTGACGACTATCGCACTGTCAGTCCAACAACTCAAACGTCTGCTCTCCCTTTCCGTTAATTTCTGTATGGATATCATGATTTGAAAAAAATTGATCTGATGATACATGCTCTTTTAATAATTCAAATAACGCTTATGATCTGGGAGCGTCCATGGTTTGCAATTAATGAAGAGCTTATCCATTTTCTCCGAAACCAAGGTACTGATAGAACTGGATCCGATGCTTATTTCATGTGCGCTTCATTGTTTAAATATTTTTTTTAAAAAGGAAAGTTGAAAAAAAAATGGTAAAAAATAGGTTTATTTATTTCGAAGAGGCGCTAAATCTTTTCTGCGAAAATAGAAGAATTCCATTTA
>JAPZVO010000023.1:540833-550967 GCA_029962745.1 Echinometra lucunter | reverse complement strand
AAACACAAGTGACCTTTACATCCTAACAGGTACCCAATTTACACTTGGATAGAGAGGATTGAGTGTTATAGATTAAATGTCTTACTCAAGTACATAGTGCAGTACTGGAGTTTGAACCCATGATCTATTACACCACACTTCAAAGACTTGACTGAGACACCTCTGCACAATGATTATAATAACTTTTGCATAGTGATAGAACAGTATTATGAGACTTAGAGCTTGTCAGAAAGTTCCTCTCCTACTTCTGTTAGGTTTGATATTATCCAAACTGGTATTCAGGTATGCCAAATTACATCTTTGAATTCACTGCTATCACCAACAGTTACGTGTGTTGGGCTCCATATTTTTATGCTACTCTTTTCCGAGTTATAGTACCTAAGATATAAAAAACCCTGTTTTTTTTTTATATAATGTGTACTTTAGTCATTATAACTAAAGTGCTTTAGTCAGCGATACTATTTTTGGGGCGTATGTTCAGTATGCTAGCCTTGTTATGACAGATATTGGTTCTTTAAGATGATTAATGTATTCATATATTTAATATTTCTTTCTTTCCAAAGATTTGTCATAATAAAATGATTTAAAGACAAACATAATAGTGCTTTTTGTGTTTCATACATGTACATGTATATCAGTTTTATCATTTCTAAAAAAAAAAACGTGCTTTCGATTTCCTCTCTGGCCGCATGGTCTGTTCGGATGCTTGTTTCAATAGATCTGCTTCTTCTTTTGATTTATCAGTTTGAAACACTGTCATTCATTTTCGTGCTTTGTCACCTATTTTCGTCAATTGCAATTCAAATTCGTTGGTCACCGTAGCTGGGCACGTAACAGCAAAATAAATTTTGTCTACCGGCATTCAGTTTCCTCAAAGATTCATTCAAATTCGTCTCCCAGATATGCGGTCTACAGACTGACAACGATCCTGTCACATAGTGTGTGGGTGGATGTACAAAATTGCTTTCAATGATATAGCGCTCCACATTATATGTAATAATTTATAATTTTATCTTTAAAAATGAGCAAAAATCAAATGGTATCACGAGAAACCAAAAGATTGTTAAAGACCTGGTTAAACGGTCCATTTAAAGGCCCATATAACACATGACGAATTCAAGAAAATGACGAATTTGTTTGGAGAAAAATGCTAAATTTGATCCAAGCAATTTTGAAAGCTGATTGACGATAGGCGGATATGAATGACATTTTTTCGAAATTGAATTTGGAGTTGAATGCAGTTCTAATTTCTGGCTGGGAGATGAAATTTACAAGAAAATTGCTGGAATTAACTGGAGAGATGACGAAAATGGGCGGGAAAACCTACATTACGGAGATACACCAAACCAGCAACTCTCTTGAATTCAACTAATCAATAAAAACATTAATGATCTTGCCTTGCCATTGAAAAATATGTAGTTACAAACAGTTTCTAATTAACTGATCCTGTTATCCTGATTGAATATGTTTGAACAATGAAAAAAATATATAAAATTATGATCAAAACAAACAAGAATAAGAAATAAAAATATCTTTAAAAGGAAACAAAAATGTCGAGACAAAGCTAAAGAAATGTAAACAAAACATCAACAAGAAAAATATAATTATATGTAAAAGGATGAGTTTTGAATTCAGTAAAGCAATCTGACATGATTCATACTTTTAGGTTTAAGTCCGTAAGATTCACTAGCAGACGACTTCACTACATCCATCGCTGTATGCACATAGGTAGCAATTGCTCCCTCCCTCATCCGCCGAAAGATAGAAAAAATCTTACTTCTTTAATTGAAAATTTCCAATAATTCGGCAAAGGTGTGGACCAGAGCGTTCAATTTCACCTCTAAAAATGCAAAAGCTCCCACTCGGTCGCTTCGCTCCCTAGCTTGTGTGTCCCCTCGAATACATATATTTGCCCCCATGAAAAAATTCCTTGACTACATCACGGCTTATCCCGTATCTCGAATAATGAAGATAATTTTACCAAGCAGTCGTTGCTCAATTACTAACAGAGAGGGCGACACGGAAATTTAATCAGCACTCTGAATTTAGTGTCGTTCACAGTATCGAAGAACTAATGAATGACTGATTTATTTTATTTTCTTTCCCTTTCATTTTTTTCTTTCACTTTTCTCTTTCTTTCTCTTTTTCCTTTTCTTTTCTTACCCCTTATTTTTTTCGGGAACCCGTCAGGCGGGGTAGCCTGCACCTGCCCCCTCAGATACGCTGTGTCATATCTGACAATCTGAAAGTAACCTGATGCAGATGTAGGCCTACTTGTGAATAGAAATTTTGATTAATATATTCATCACAGGTATACCTTTGTCCATGATTAATCTCCTTTTTTCTTTCTTTTTTTTGTAGGGAATATTGATTTTATTGAAATGAAACTTGTAGGGGTGGCTCTACAGGGGAGGCAGGGCGGCAGCTGTGTGATATTTCAAATGATAGAAAAGAGGAGGAGAAGAAGAAAAACGAAGAAGAAAAAGAAGAAGGAAAAGGGACATGCGGAAGAGCAGGGTCTACTATATAGTAGACTTCTTTGTTCATTATTTTAAAACGTAAATAAACTCGTTTGTGGGCAGGCCCTGGAATGGGGGTACAATGACCTCTCGCTCTTCCAAGCTTACAAAATGTGTCCCCTTTGACAAATTCGTCTTTTCAAACCCGTTCAGTGTCTTCCTTTTCGTAGTTCAAGAGCCCATTTTTTTTTAATGAGTGCCCTTTCACCATCTGATAAGTGCCCTTTCCCCGTCAGATAATCACTCTTCTTAAATCAAGCCCATAACTGCTCCTCTTTTACCATGTTTACACCAGAATTAGTGATCTTTACATTTCCCCTACCATAGCGCTCTTTTCCCTTCTGACAAGTGAGCCCTTATCACTTCTAGTGAATGTCCCTATTGAAGTGCCCCTTTTGACTGCACATTTTTTTTTTTTCGCTCAGAACGTGCTTCTCCTTATGATGAGTGCTCCTTTTCATCTCTGATAAGATCCCTCTTTCCATGTCAGCAGGCGCCCGATTCGAAATCTGATACATGCCCCAAATTCTGATGAATGCCCCTTTTCCTGTCTAGTATAATATCCTATTTCTCCTTCTGCAAAAAAAAAGAAAAGAAAAAAGGCCCAAATAGTGCCTTTTGTTTTCTGATTAGCTAGCACATATTCATACCTTCTCCATTCTGTCGTCACCCCCTCATGGTACACACTCAGCTAATTTCTGATAAGTGCCCCGTTGTGCTTTTTAGTAAGTGCCATTTCGCCCCCATTAAACAATTTGATTGTAAGTGCCCCTTTTGAGTATTGCAATTCTCCTTTCGATAAGTGCGCCTTAAAATCTAATGCATGTTCCTTGTTCGTCTGATTAGCGCTCTCTTTTTGTGCCATTTCCCCTTTTCAGTTCTTCTTTATGCTTTATCCTTTCCTGTTTCCAATGACTGCCGCCCATACGGCCAAAATAATAAGCTCGCACATGTCTACTGTCTGCGGTACAGAGATTTCTTACTAGCAAGTTTGGAGCATGCTAAAAAGAAATCAGACCACTGAAAAAATAATAAATATAAAATAAAAAATAATAAAGACACCCCCCCCCAAAAAAAAGGGCACTTCCTGGGTTTTAAACCCCAGATCTCCCCATCAAGCTAAGAGATGACATTCAATCTCATGATGCAGCGGGCTATACACTGTCTCTACCACACTCCTATTCGTACTGACCCTTTATCCCTTCCTATTTGCAATGACTTCGGCGAAAAAGCCAAACTTCAACTGATAATAACTTTACACATACAGTTTACTACGTCGAGATGTTTTTTTTTATTTTTTTTATTAGCACGTTCGGATCATGCAAAAAAGAAATCAGTTAAAGGAAAACCCAATTTAAAAAGGTGCTTCCTGAGTTTCGAACCTCAAAGATCCCAGCTGTCGAGGAGATGCGAGCCAGTCGCTATATACAGAGGGCTACGCGCCCGGCTACGCGTTGCCTCATCACAATCTTCCAGTTAATCTTCAACTTCTATCTTTTCTACTGGCATGTTTGCAATGACTGCCGCCAAAAATCCAAAATAATAACTTCATACTATTGGCTCCATAGAGATTCTTAAAACTTTGAATAGGAATTTGGGGGCATACGAAAAAGACATCCGTTAAAAAAAATCAATGAAACATAAAGAAACAAAACAGAAAAGTCCAAACAAAAAAAATGGGTTTCGAACCCTTGAAGCGAAATCTCCCCGTTGCGCACTCGCGTACTGGGGGGGGGGGGGGCTTGGGGGGCGTCAGCCCCCCAAATAATTTCAACCATGGTTTATTTTCAATTTTATATTAGTGATATCAATCGAATTTCATTAATTCTCCCTAGACTCCCTTTGTGCTGTTAAGTAACGCATTCACAATTTCCCAAATAGCATGCATAGCAAGGCAGAAAACACGCATAATATCAATACTAATGTGTTTTATGATATAACACTTGGTTTTATCTGTTTATCTGACAATGGATTCATACTTTGAAAATGAATATTCTTAGATTTACCAAAACTAGACACGGGCTGTAAGTTTATAGTGCCAAATAGTGTTCTTTTACAGAGTCACAAACCATGTATACTGCAAAAGCTCCTTTAGCATGGGAGTGAACTTGCGTAGCCAAGAGGGGGGCGGGGGGCGGTCACCCCCTCCAAAACACCAACAAAAAAAAAATTAAAAAGTAGAAGGAAAAAAAGGGGAGCGAGAAAAGAAAAAAGGTAAGAGAACATAAGAAGAGCGGGAGCAGACAAGGAACAATTCAAAAAACGTCGGAGCTTCCGCGCTTCGCGCGGGAGGAGGGACACTCCCCCGCGAAAAAGATCCGTATCGTGAGGGGGGGGTACCCCAGCTCGCTACACTCCCTCAGGGTTGGTCGATTCGCTCCTCGCAAAGATTGAGCCCCCCCCCCAAAAAAAAAAAATATATATATATATATATTGGCGCATTACGCCACTGCTTTCATCTATTCTCTCTGTACACGTACACGATCGCCGCGTGCGCTGCTGCACTCTATGATGCTGAAACGAAACCTAGAATTTGAAACCAGCACGTTTGATGCAATTAATCAAAAACTGCCTAGGCTACGGTGTAAAACAGAAATGCACTGCCTGGCCCTAGGTGACGGTAGTTAGCGAGTGCCACACTCCCTTCCCAGGAGACCTGCTCAGTCAGCTCACTGTCCTATATAATGCCCCGCAGCTAGGTGGTGGCGGCAGTCAGCTAGGTGGCGGCAGTCAGTCAGCTAGGTGGCGGCAGTCAGTCAGCTAGGTGGCGGCAGTCAGTCAGCTAGGTGGCGGCAGTCAGTCAGCTAGGTGGCGGCAGTCAGTCAGCTAGGTGGCGGCAGTCAGTCAGCTAGGTGGCGGCAGTCAGTCAGCTAGGTGGCGGCAGTCAGTCAGCTAGGTGGCGGCAGTCAGTCAGCTAGGTGGCGGCAGTCAGCGTAGGCTGGCGCAGGATGCGTTGCGCACCTCACTCTGCCCAATTTTTATCCATTTTCATTTCCCTCTGTAGTTTTTTCTCCTGCTTCTTTCCCTATTTTTTCACTACAGCCCCAGCTATAGAGATTTGTTCTTGTATTTCCTCGAAATCCACTCACTATTGCATGGTCCTGAATGTCTCTCCTTTATAGAGCCTATAGACGTCTAGGACAAAAGTATTAATACGGAGCCCCACTAACGATCCATTGTTAACCCCAGGTGATTAGAAATGCCTACGCTTTCTTAAAGCTACAATTCAACTTTTTAAAGACTCCATGAAATGTGTCTATAACAGTAGGATTGTATTACTAAATGGTTGGCCGAAATGGTTGGCAGAAATGGTATTTGCTTACGAATCAATGCAAGCTAAATAATACCAACGTTCATTGGACGAATTATGCATGGTAAAATGTAAAATTCACTAGAGTAATTCATTGAGAATTTTTCTTTTGTTTAAGGTCCTCATCAAAGGGACATGAGTGTCAATCACCTTCAATACATTATCAAAAAATCATGAATAGGTTGATTCATATACACAATCTCATATTTTATTCTTGCCTTTTCGTATTCAACTGCAAGTCGAATTCGAAGAAAATTCAAATACAAAAGTCCAAATGTTAATTGTACGACGCTGTGTGAGCTGTGTAATCTTGATCGCACTTTCTCCACCGGTTCCTTTTATTCCAAATCATTCTCCCCTGCTGTTTTTAATGTGATGCCCGATACCACATTTCCTTTTCATGTGTTATAAATGCTTATGACATACAGTGGAAATCACTTAAATGCATAGTATTTTGGACTTTCGTTTAATTTTGGGAAAGAAGGATCATCCCCTTAAAATGCAAGTATTATTGCTCCGTCAAGGTCTGATTACTCAGAGCCTCTACCCATCTGTTTCATAAGGAATTTGGCAATTACAAAGAGTGCACCCGTCATCAAGCTTCAGTCCAACTTCAGCTTTTTGTGCTTTGAAAATACTGTACGAGTAAAAAGAAATAAAAGCACTACTCCGCTCAAACTTGAGCTGATCAAAGCCCTTTCACTAAGGCAACAACATGGCGTTACTGAGATAACATTGGGAATCCTATTCAGTCATGATTGTGGAAGACGAGCTGTGGAGCGAAGAGGTACATTGACTTTTCAGTCTAATAAGATGTCTTCAAGACATGAAAGACTAGTTTGAATGCCTTTAAGCTTCACTTTGAAAAGACACCTTCAAAAGCCGATTTATCTTTGGTATGTCACTGAGGCATTGATGTACGGTAATACAAAAAAAAACAACAAAGAAAACAAAAATACATGCATGTGACCTTAGGTACATGCTATACGTTGGGATTGTACAGAAAAGAAAATTCATTTTTTCCCCTTAAAGAGACATTTAATATGACAGAGATACAAGTGTATGCTTGTCGGTGTAAAACACTCTTTTAGATCGTGAGTGGTGCAAAATGGATGTATTTGAAAAGTCATCACAAATCGGAAAGAAATAAAGGGTGCCAAAATAACCTGGAGGCTGGTAGAGGGTCAGCGTAGCCCTCTGCATCTCGAGCGATTGACTCGCAATGTGGAGATTTCGCTTCATGGGTTCGAACCCATGAAGCATTCATTTTTGTTTCAGTTCGGGTTTTTCTGTTTTTTTAATTTATGTTTCAATTGATTTTTTTCATTAACGGATGTTTTCGTATGCCCCAACTTAAGTTTGAAAAAAAAAAATCTCTATGGAGCAAACAGTGTGAAGTTATTATTTTGGCTTTTTGCGGCAGTCATTGCAAACCTGCTAACAGGAAAAGATAAAGGGTGAAGATGAAATGAAAGATTGCGGTGAGGCAACGTGTACCCCTCTGTACAGAGCGATTGGCTCGTATCTCCTTGACAAGGATATTTAGAGTTCGATGCCCAGGAAACACCTGTTTTGTTTGGGTATTCCATTTTGTTTCTTCTTCTTCTGTTTTTTTTTAGTAACTGATTTCATTTTTGCATGCTCCGAACTTTTAATAAAAAATCCCGACGTAGTAAACTGTATGTGTGATGAGGTTATTATTGGCTTTTTTTGGCCGCAGTCATTTTCAAACAGGAAAGGATAAACAGGAGGGTGGTAGTGAGGGCAGCGTATAGCTCTCTGCATAGAGTGATTGACTCGCATCTCCTAGCTTGATGGAGAGATTTTGGGTTCAAAACCCAGGAGCACCACTTTTTGTTTGGGTTTTCCCTTTTGTTTCATTTATTTGTTTTCAGTAATTGATTTCTTTCCAGCATGCTCCAAAACTTGCTAATAAGAAATCTCTATGCCGCAGACAGTGTGTGTGAGGTTATTATTTTGGTCTTGTGGCAGCAGTCATTGCAAACATGAAAGGATAAAGCGGCAAAAATGAACCGGAGGATGGTAGTGAAGCAGCGTACAGCCCTCCTTAACGGGGAAATTTTAGGTTCGAAATTTATTAAGCGCGAATTTTAATTTTTTTTTTTGTTTCTTTCTTAGGCTTTGTATTTGTTTCTTTGTTTTGGGGGGGGGGGGTTTTACAACGACGGATGACTTTTTTGCATGCTCCAAACTTGCTAATAAAAGATCACTATGCAGCAAACAGTATGTGTGAGGTTATTATTGTGGCCTTTTGGGGCAGTCATTATAATTACAAACAAGAAAAGATAGAGAGTACAATCTCAACATGAAAAGAAGAATAGATAAGAATTTATGATTATCGTTACAACACTGTTTATATGTCAACGTGAGTTGTAATAAGTAAGTGCGAGCGAACTTTGGGAAAAATGAAAATATTTCATAGCTGCAGTTTAGGGGCAATGT
Organism: Echinometra lucunter; assembly: GCA_029962745.1. Lineage (NCBI taxonomy): Eukaryota > Metazoa > Echinodermata > Echinoidea > Camarodonta > Echinometridae > Echinometra > Echinometra lucunter. The sequence continues at coordinate 542,675 of JAPZVO010000023.1, read as the reverse complement.
ACGTTCTTAGGAAGTTTTGTTCGTTGTATCCCCAGTTCTTGCCTCCTCTTGCTCCATGCACGGTTTCACCCTGTAGTCGTATCAAGAAACAAGGTATTCTGTTATTAGGCCTATATGAAACGAAACTTCTCTGATTCTTCGGAGCTATACACATTACCAAATGAGAAAAGGAATAGTTAAAAGAGGGGAAATGTCACAGAAGGACGAAAAAGGAACATGCATTAGATTTTAAGGAGCAATACTATCGAAAAGGTAATTGCATACTCAAAAGCGAAAAGGGGCACTTACAATAAACATAAGAAATAAAAAGGGGGGCACTTGTCAGGTGGGGTGAAATGGCACTTACTAGAAAGCTAAGTGTGTACCAAATTTCAAAAAGGGAGTAATGCCAGAATGGAAACAGGTATACATGTGGCTAACTTATCAGCGAACACAAGGGCACTATTGGGGCACTTATAGCGAATTTACAGGAGGAATGGCACATAATTTACTAGCCAGGAAAAGGGGCAATTCATCAGAAGTAAATTGGGGCATATATATTCGATTTCGAATGGAGAACCTGCCCAAATGATGAGATGTAAAGGAGAAAAGGAGAATGCACTTTTAGAACGAAAAAATGCGCAAGTCAAAATCGGGCACTTATACCCTATCAATATATGGAGATTCATCAGAAGTAACAAGGACAAGTAAGGGAACCAAAGAGCGCCTATGGGAAAAAAAAGGATCAATGTAGGATCACTAATCTGGGTGTAAAAGTGGAGCAGTTGAAGGAGTTATTTAAGAAAGCTGAATTACCTGACGGGCACTGGCGTAAAGGAGGGGGGGGCTTGGGGGGCGTCAGCCCCCCCCCACCCCAAAAAAAAAAAAAAAATTCACATTCAACACCATGGTTTATCTTCAATTTTATATTAGTGATATCAATCGAATTTCATTACTCTTCTCCCTAGACTCCCTTTGTGCTGTTAAGTAACGCATTCACAATTTCCCAAATAGCATGCATAGCAAGGCATAATATCAATACTAATGTGTTTTATGATATAACCTTGGTTTTATCTGTTTATCTGACAATGGATTCATACTTTGAAAATGAATATTCTTAGATTTACCCAAAACTAGACAGGCGCTATAAGTTTGTAGTGCCAAATAGTGTTCTTTTTACAGAATTGCAAACCATCAATACTGCAAAAGCTCCTTTACCATGGGAGTGCTCAAGCGTAGCCAAGGGGGGGGGGGGGGTCGTATGGGGGGGCGGTCGCCCCCTCCAAAACGCCAAGAAAAAGAAAGAAAAAAAGTAGAAGGAACAAAAAAAGCGGGAGCGCGAAAGGAAAAAAGGTAAGAGAACATAAGAAGAGCGGGGCAGACAAGGAAAAATTCAAAGAAAACGTCGGAGATTCCGCGCGGGAGGGGGGGAAACTCCCCCACCCCCCCCCCCCCTCCCGCGAAAAAGCTCCGTATCGTGAGGGGGGGGGGGTACCCCGACTCGGTCGCCTACACTCCCCTCAGTGTTGGTCGCTTCGCTCCTCGCAAAGATTGAGCCCCAAAAATATTTTGGCTCATTACGGCCACTGCCATTGCGAGTCAATAGCTCTATGCAGAGGGCTACGCTGACTGTCGACAATCCTCCAGTTCATCTTGCACTATGAACATGACGGACAAAGAAAGCGGACAAAATAAACCACCCCTCATTCTACCCTTTACAGTGGTTCTGGTAGTCAAAACGAACATCCTTCACAGCTAATATTGTCTAAAATATGTGGAAGAGGTGTCACATGCATATTCACCTGAACTACAGGATTAATAGCTGTGAAGGATGTTCCTTTGACTACCAGAACCATTGTGAAG